>OX376374.1:127382858-127451113 GCA_947369275.1 Nemotelus nigrinus
ACGTGTTTTACATGTGAATCGGATGTTTTGGAATTTTTTTAACCCTATGTGTGCGCTGGGTGCCTAAAAAGAGAACGGGAAAATTTGAAAATTTTTAAATTGCGATAACTTTTGACGGAGCTATTCAATCATTACGAAATTTTGTCAATCATTACGACATATTGGTATTATTTAGTTGTAGATTTGTGTAGCTTTAAATGAGCGTGCTGGCAATTCTGTAGCAAGGGCAGGCACTGAAAACAAAAACCTCCAAATCATCGTCTCTCTTGAAAAAATGCCGTTTCTTCAAAACAAAGCCATTTATATGTAAATTTTGTGCTTTGTTTACATAACCAAAAAATAAAAAAAGTTATGGTATTACGGGCACGCCTGGTAACTCTTGCCCAATTTACCTATATTTTTAGCATCAAAAACTTCTGTTCACGGAAACTCACGATCCAATAAGCAGAATTAATTGACATTTACAGAATGTATTGGTCTTAAATAGGACCAGGTCTGATAGAAGTGATTTTGAAATGCGGGTGATTCTGTGCCAGTGGTGCCATCTTGAAAAATCCCTAAAAAAGATAACTGCTTTTAACCCTATAAATTCTGATTGAATCGTTCGATTTTGACAAAACTCACACAGTATCTGGACCTTACTTTAAACCACGTCTGGTAGAAATTTGGTTGAAAAATTCGGTTGGAGCTGTTAGCTATGATAATTTTGGTGTCTTAAATTTGAAAAAATGAAAATTTGGAAGTGAAAATATTCAAACCATCGAATATCCTAAAAAATGTCAGTTTCTTACAACAAAACCAATCTTTATACAAATCTTATGCTTTATCTACACGTTCAAAGTAAAATTTTGGAAATTTCATGTCGGACAAGAACGGTAACCCTTTCCCAGTTAACCTATATTTTTAGCACCAAAAACTGCTGTTCACGGGAACTCACGAACCAATAATCAGATACAACTGAAATTTACAGAATGCATTGGACCAGGTCTGATAGAAGCGATTTAGAATTGTGGGCATTTCTGTGCCAGTGGTGCCATCTTGAAAAATTATAATGAAAAAAAACTGCTTTTTGCCCTATGAAATGTGAAAAAGAAACCCGATTTTCATGAAATTAACACAATAGCTGCACCTTACTCTAAACTCTGTTTGATAGAAATTTTGTTTCTGTTTGAAAAAAATTCGATTGGTGCTGTCAACTATGGTAATTTTTGTGTCTTTGGTTTTGAAAATTCGCTCAGGAAAATACAACTTTTTGCCCTATAACTTCCAGTGCAGTCATGAAATCAATACGAATTTCATATTATTAATAAAATAACCTATTATAGACATTATTCAGGCCAAATTTTGTTGAAAAGCCACGATAGGGTTGCCAGCTATTGTTGGTTTTGTGTTTAATTGCAATATCTTTACTAAGCGGTTTTATCGTAGAATTTTCAAATGGTTATGATATTGTAGTGACAATAAACAGGAAATATTAAGTTTTCGATTATTTGAAAAAACTTGCTGCAGGTAACCCTAAAATTCTTTATTCTCCTATAACTTCGAATGTAATATAACAACGTGAAGCAGATGTAATATATTATTGACTTTGATACTGACAAAAGGTTGCCAGCACGAGTCGGTTGTGCTACTTTTGCATCAATAAATGCTTACAGTTAGTATTCATACCGGAAACATTTACAATGAAAATAAATAACCAATGTTTCAATTCCCAAAGTTCTGCAAATGTTTCGGATCGCAGCCCCAAACACTAACTTCAGTTACAGTGCTGCAGGCACTGAGCATTTTCTTCATTGATGTTTTATGAGATGCTGCTTTGAAAATTTTTGTGAAATAAGCAACTGAGAGCGAATATAATTAACAAGTGTTGCTCTCATAAACTTTGAAATTTATGCCACTGGTAATATCTGAAACCTTTCCACCATATGAGTTATAAGACCAAAGTAAAACCTGGCGTTTGAATTAGTTTGGCTGTTATAAGCAGCTAGTGTGGTAGAATATGCACTCAAAATCTGCACGATTCTTCTACTGTTCTTCGAACATTAGTGTTTCTAGCGGTTCAGGTGCGCTAGAGTTTTTTTTTATTCTAATAAATGCATCTAATAACAGAAAATTTATACAACTTAAATTTCGATGCAATCTTAGGATCAAAGTTGTACATCACCTTCAAAACAGATTGGTTATAACAAGGAGACGTGAAGTAAAATATACATTTGCCCGATTTCTCTCTATTTCTTCGAAAGTCAGTGTTTCTAGCGGTTCATCTAATACGGGTAAAAAAGAACTGACTATCATACACAATAACTCGGAAAATTAATTTTTTGGACTTAGCATAGATCGACTGAGTAATAATCACGTTTGTCACTTGACACTTTTTATTTTCAATCAAACAACATACATACATATAATACATATACTACACAATCTTTCTTTCTCAGCATATCTAACATGTATACATGTGTTACTAAGTTGATACGGAATTCGCAAATTACTAAATACATAATTAGAAACAAACTGTATAATTAGAAAACAATCTTTCATTTATTTTTATCGGTGCACCACGTACATGTGATAGCGCCAATATCTACAATTAATCACAAAAATAGAAAACTGACGACAGAGCAACATGACAACGCTTAATTCTGATGGCGATAAAATCATAAACGAATCAAAAAATATTTTGAAAAATTTACATTGCGAATTTAGTTCAAATAGGTTGATGAAGTATTTGATAAATTATTTATTAGCTTGTTTACCACGTAGGATAAATTATTTATAGGCCTGTTTACTGCGAAATTTCTCAGCAATAATGAAAGTAAAATCGAAAGGTTTCTGTATGCACTAGAGCTGCAATGTTAATTAGTCATCGAATTAGCATTTTCTATGTAAATTTTGAATGTACCAAAGTTTGAATTTTCAGGAACGAAAAGTATGACGTTCGAGTTTTCAATTTTAATGCGCAAGTGGTACCCCAAAAAATATAAATTATACAATATTTTTTTTTTATTTGAGCTAAGCTCTTCATTTTTTTAGAATAAATAAAATTGCAAGACTATATTATGCAAATGGGAGATAAAGAAATGCTGTCACATGGTTTTTTTTTCTATGGCAGGTTGCGAAGCTAATTATCTTTAACCCTTTGGTGCTAGCGGCCATTTTAGTGATATATTAAACATACTTATTTTTCTGTCAACAAATAACTTTTGTAAAAATAAAGTTAATGAAATGAATTTTGAACGTTTTTTAAAAGTGAATATGATAATATTTTTGAAATTTTTAACCCTATGTGTGCGCTAGACACCTAAAATTAGATTGATAAAGTTTGAAAATATTTAAATTGCGATAGCTTTTGATCAGATTTGATCAGATAGACCCCTGTAAATTTTAATAAAGTGCTGGTAGCCCTGCAGCTACCGCAGACAGTGAAAGTGAAAACCTTCAAACCATCGACTCTCATGAAAATTTTTCGTCTTTTACAGTAAAAACTAACTCATATAGAAATCTTATGCTTTGTTTACACAATCAAAGCAAAACATTTGAAATTTCACATCGGTAGAACGATGTGAAGAACGGTAAACCTCTTCCAATTTACCTATAGTTTATGTTTACCCGAAAAGTGAAAATTTTTCAAGAGAGGATAGATGATTTGAAGTATTTCTCTTCACGGCCTTGTCATAGCTGCAGAGTAAATTTCATAAAGATTTGATGACTGCGTCGAAAGCTATCGCAATCCGAAATTTTGAAAATTTTCATTGGCCAATTTTAGGCCTTTAGCGCCCACGTAAGAAACAAACAAAATCAGAATATCAGATGATAATCTTGATTTCCGATTAAATTTACTAAATTTAGCGGCTATTAATCGTATTATTGAAAATATGTCATCTGATTATT
Organism: Nemotelus nigrinus; assembly: GCA_947369275.1. NCBI lineage: Eukaryota > Metazoa > Arthropoda > Insecta > Diptera > Stratiomyidae > Nemotelus > Nemotelus nigrinus. Next base: position 127,386,750 of record OX376374.1, read on the forward strand.
ACTCTTATCTTTTCAAATGAATTTCTGTTTGATTTGAGTCACGCGCCTTTGCAAATTAATTTAATATTGAATGAAAAGGAAGATATCAAGTATATTGATTGAATCAATTAGAAGAAAATAAAGTCAAAGTTTATGCGTTTATGGGATTGACTATGAGCTGTTTTTTTTAATATATATATATATATATATATATATATATATATATATATATATATATATATATATATATATATATATATATATATATATATATATACATATATATATATATATATATATATATATATATATATATATATATATATATATATATATATATATATATATATATATATATATATATATATATATATATACAAATTATAAAAAATAATAAGTGAAATCAACCTTACATAAAGCCTGACAATGTAGCTTGACAGCTTCCTGGCTGAAACGTGACTTAACTTAAAGCGTTCCCCTCTTTTGGATTACGGGTATAGAAACTATGAATTCGTAATATAAGGTCAAATTGATCGTCGGATAAGTTTAGTACTCCATTCGGTTCACGCCACTTGTTAGGTCTTATGGCTGAAGTTGGCAGAAAGTTTCATTCAAAAATTTAAAATCAATCTGTGTAGGAGTGTGGAATGATTAGTTCCACGATCCACTTTACCCCTGATTAATTCAGAAACCGATTCAGAGCTAGGTGAACTAAAAGCTCGGAGTGCTGTCTCTCGTGCGAACGTGGATTCGAACTAGGGACCCCATACACTAGAAGCCATAACTCTACCCACTAGACTGCATGAAATTGAACGTAATTATTAAAAATGATAAAGATCTTTTGATAGCCATTCGCAACTTGTGAAAAATCTAACTCTACCGATACTAGAGTACCCTCAAATATAGCAGTTTTGGTCACATAGATAACTGTCTTGTGAAGCAAATTTTTTTTTCAACCCAGATAATCTTGATTATTAAAAGAAAAATTTGGCCACAAAAAAAAATTGGCCCCATCTGTTGCTAATATACATATGTGCTTTATATTTTTTACTAAAACGAAATTGAAATTATTAATTTATGCACTGCCAGAATGTTCTTTGATGCGAAATTTGCAAAAATCAATATTTTTATTGCATTAGGTTAAGTGGCTGTAATTTGGCACGTTACACCAAAAGTCACACAAAGCTGCATTAGAGGCCTGTTGTGATACCTTGGATGTACTCTCCCCCAGCAACTGTACTCCGGAAACCGTTTGGTTCCTTTCATGAACTGCATAGAACTTTTTAGACTGATAAGAGATCGATCAGTCAGACGTAAGAGGAAGGGTGCCCCAAGAGAATCCATTCTCTTCCTCGCCAGATCCACAAATTGGTACATGAGATGAAGAACGAACTCCTCTTCATCCTATGAGCCACAGCCCTATGAGGCAGTAGCTCGTGAAAACGACCACAACACAGCAAAGTGTACCACAGGTTATATTCAACAGTTACCTGGTGTGAAGTGCATCCATGGACGTCCAAATCTGTCTTACAATCGGACAGGATAATTCTTTAGCCCAGGACTTCTTAACGTCTTCGAGGTTTTTTTTTGCCTAATGGCTATTTTGACTAACAATATCGGTGAAGCTATAGTGGAAGGGTAAGATACCTCCGGTAACAAGATGCCAAACTATACCAGTTTGTCTGCCACACAGTTACCCTGAATACCACTAGGTCCAGGTACTGAAATCGATTGCACTGCCTGATGTCTCGACATCTTCTTACGAGATGCAAGATGTTCAGTGACAATCACGGATGCTGTACAATGACCACCAAGAGAGTGGCGAAGAAAGTTATTAAACTTCTCGAAAAGTGTAGATAGATATTTTCCTGACACTGCTATGGCAATATGGTCCGCATAAGCAACCACTTTGCAACTAACACAGCCCAGAAGAATATTTATCGTAATGTTCTACAGCAAAGGAGATAGGACTTCTCCTTAAGGTGTGCTCGTTTTGACCCCTCGTGGCATGTGAGAATTTTCCAGCGAATTTTCCACGCTATTCTTAAAGAGCTGTTCGACAAAACCCGTCAGCCGCATATCAATATCCAGACCAACAAGAACCTTCACAATAGCATCAGAACTGATATAGTTCAAGGCCCGCTCTATGTCTAGGTGGGCAGTAAGCATATACTCTTTGTGATCGAGAGGTTTTTCAAATACTCAGTGAGAGAATGAAAAGCATTTTCGAGAGATTTGCGTTTGGTATAGGTATGCTGCGACTGCGAGATTAACGATGCATCAATAGACTTTTTGATATGGTGGCCAGTGATCCTTTTCAGAATCTTTAGCAAAACAGAGCTAAGACATATCGGACAGCACTTTTTAGGTTTAACATATTCTCAATGCTTTAAGAATAAACACAACTCATATTTCCCGCCAGCTGACGAGAACATGTGAGAACCGCAACCACGGATTCTAAATTTCTTTTAGCCACGGTAGCCTAAATTCTATAGACGACCGGATATTAGCTAGAAGCACGCCACTAGAAGCCGAAAATTTGAACGGCTCGAAGGAATTAATGGTACACCTCAGTAGGAAGTTTGATATCCCTATAAGCAGCGAAAAGTTAGTGGTGTGCTCCATTTAATGCGCCATGTTTGCTGGAGGACTGTAGTTCCTTGTGAAATGTGAACTCATAAGGAAATTAAGTGTGTCAGTGTTCAAATTAGCCCAACTGCCTCATTGATACCCTCTATGTTTCCTCAAAAGGTTTTTAACGAGATACTCTTCGCTTTACGTATGGCATATTTAAATAGCTTCAATTTTGTTTTATACATTGTCCAGTCATTAGATCTTTTAGTGCTGTTAACCTTTTTTCTGCACTCACTCCATAGGGTGGTGTTTTTCACATTCCACCATGAAAGCTTAGGATTTCCCCGGCTTTGGGTGATTTGCATGCTTTCCTGGCAGCAGAGGAAAGAGTGCTAGCAAAAGTATTAATCACTTGAACCAGATCCTGGCAACACTCCATGATCCCCGGAGAAGATTGCATCAGGGGTTGGAACTTTGTCTAATCTATACTTTTCCTATTATCAAAGGCTACCTACTCATTCGTGCATCATTAAAAGATATGTACATGTGGTCAGAAAACGAACACCTTCGTACGACTTTCGATCCATTCAAGAGATGTGCGTGCCGCTCGCTGACCAAAGTAACGTCAAAAACCTCCCTCCGATGTCAGGTGATGTCAGGTTTGCAAGATGAAGTGCCTCACCTCGACCATTTGTGCCGGAGCTGCCACATACTTTATGATTAGCATTGGAGTCAGCACCCATAATAAAGGGTATATAAGTCCTAGTCCAAGCTATCCTTGTCATCGAAATTGCGAAGGACAAGGACATTAGTGATATTCTTGGCAAGAATTCAAACTCATAGTTTCTCCAGACTGTTGGGTGTAATTAGCCTTTAACCATGGATGCGCAACGAACTAACCCGGATGTGTACAACCCTTGTTTTTTTTTTCTATGATAATGCCAAGGCTCAGGGAATCGCCCTTTGAAGCGAATGCTTAGCGATGGCGGTAGGGAGACACATATAGGAGAAGCCGATATCAATTATTCCATTATTTTTTAAGTGCCACATTTATTTCTTATTTTTTAAAGCACTAGTGCTATGCTTAGCCGCTACTAAAGATTTATTGTGGAACTTAATTAATGAAGCGCTGGTATTATGCCAAGTCGCCGACTGTTAAGACAACACAAGACGAACAAATACAGCCATGGGCACGGCGGGATTCGAACCCGCGGGCAGTAGATCGCTGCTTCGGACTGACTCCCCTGTATTGCACAGGCGGAGAAACAAGGCAGCTGTTGCTGCTTCAGAATGGTGGAGGTTAATTCGAAACACCCCCACCATTATCAATCAGAGTTGAGCCGATTTCGTCCTCGGACGCTAGGGCTACCTAGCTCCCATCTTCTGCTTCCAGATTGAGGAGATATAGAAAGCCGCCCAAATCCGAGGAAGTTCCGACACTGACCCCATCAGTCGAGAGGGACTCCGTATCTGAGTCCCGCTCAGATACATCCCCAAAAGAGAGCGATACAGTTCTTGCCATTTCTTGCTCTGCTCTCAGAGTCTCCTGCTCTGGTTTGAATTTAGCGGGCCCAGAATTCTTCGATCCCGAATCGTTGTCACTCTTGTAGACACGCAGGTATTGAGGTCTCTATCAAGTTTTTGCCCCTCCTTCCACCAGATGACGAGCAGGGATTAAAAAATGAAGATTAACTAACAAAAACGTAAACATGTACGAAAAGACAACACACTGAAGATAAACAAACAAAAAAACACAATCGGTAAAATTGTCTAACGATTATGGGGGGCACGTTGTCGAATTTTACCGAAATTTTTGCAGCCTTAGGTACACAAAGTCCTGTGTAAGACTATGATTCACACGCATTAGATTCAAAACAAAACAAAAAAAATAGTAAATTAAATTTTTTCAGTTTAAAAATTGAATGCAGTTTAGATGAAAAAAAAACTCGGCACTTTATTAAGCCACCCGGAATGTAAGTGGTGTGAAAAGAAGTAGTCGATATCTCAAATAATATGATCCAAATATGTTTAGAAAAGAACATTTTAGATTATTTCCACAATAATACAAATAAAAGAAATATTTCCAAGGACTGTAAAGTAAGAGCTAAAGTAAGCCAATTAGACACCAGGAGCTTCGCAAGCAGTAAAGTATTTTGTTTCTATCTATATAAATTCGGTACTTAATCTAAAGCGAATAGGTACTTTTACTTTTGTGAAAGCTTATTTGACAAAAGTATCAAATTTATTATGATTGATATTAGCTAAAGCAGCTGTTATCGACTGTTCATGAGCATTCTATAAATTAGTAGCAGAAAATTATGCGGCACTTCCATCGATCAATATTGATTTAGATGTTTTCCCAGAATACGATATTGTTTCATGCCAAGACTGTCATAGAACTAAGCTATTCCTGCTGTTACTTCAGCTGTAAGCGTATTTAAGCTTTTCCATGCCAGCACAAGCAATCCATATGTACATGCGAATTATAGTTAGTTGGTTGTTAACGCTACCCTAGATAAGGCGTTAAGTATAATAATTTATAGTCGTATAAGATTAGATAGGATTAGTATCTTTATTGCAGTCAATTGATTGGTTTGTCGTAAATTCAGTGATAATGTCTGTAAGGATTTTCAGGGCCAGTCGATCCTCGATGCTGACAATTTCATTTGATACGATCCCGAAGAGGTGTTCAGTCAGTCACAGTACGATTGTGGCAAATGACGTTCTAGTTCATCGGTGTGTCGGTGGCGAGTTGTCCTAGAGTATAGAGTGCAGTGAAAGGGGTGTGATCATTGAAGAAATTCAGATCTACCTTCAGATCTTTATCGAGAATTGTTTATTTCGGGATAAAAAAAATTTCGAGTTCTTCTGATTTTCTCCCAACTAAGCTGTAGTGTGCTGTGATTTCAAAATGTTTTTCGGTAAATAAATGAATATTAACTAAATTAAACAGATATTTTTCGTTAGCATAAATGATAATAATTAAAATTTTGTGATTCATCTAATGAAATAGGAAACTATTTACAATACGAGTTTAAAATGATTTAATGCAATATTTATTAAAAAACGATACTCAGTTGAATTTTTAAAAAGTGAAAAATTATAAAAACAATAAATAAATATTTGAAATATTTCTATAAAATACTTAACGTAATTGAATTGATAAAGTGTTTTACCTAATCGTTGCATAATATTTTTTCAAAGGTCTCAGTGCACTTGCCGCAAAGGTGCTATTTATAGTACTTGCACTAAGTACAACCGCTTTCATGATTTCGACGATTGTTGTGGCCGTTCAAAAAGACGATTTGCAAACGGAATTGGATGAATGTCTGGCAAAAGTTCCCAGTGGAACAACAACATCTACGGCTACGACAACAGTCGAGGGACCAGAAACTACACCGAGTGGGCCAACAACCACAACAACTCTAGAACCTCCTGGACCAGAAGTAAGTTCGATGACAAATGACTATTCTTGCGGGCTATGAAAAGCTAAAGGTTTATTTAATTGATGCTGAGACGTTTCTTCAATTTTTGTCGACCTATTTTAATAGTTTTTCTAATAACCGTTTTGATTCCATACTATGATAGCTCAAATCTCTTCATGCTGCCCAAATTTGCACAGCTACAGTTTTTACAAGTTCCAGTTGTTAAGACCTAAACCCAGTTGGGTTGAAAAACTTTTGCTGAAAATTTTTTTCCTGCCAAACCGAAATTTGATAGTTTTAGTATTTTTGTTAAAAAAAAATTTCTTCACAGATGTCCGGGAATTTTCGAGTGTTGTATTGAACGAGATTTCTTTTGAATCGATTTATTCCTAAATTTTCTTTTCGGAAGAAGAAAAAGTGCCGAAATGCAATTTGATTTTGATGAATCTTGGTTTTCAAATTCTGATACAAGCACAGCTTAAGGGGTTAGTTCACTGTTAAACTGCTCCAAATGAACTTTTTTTTGAAACAGCTCCCAAAGAAAAACTATTCAAGATATCGATTTGAAATTTTACAAGCACTTTTATTAAAGTTAGGAGTTAACATTTTCATTGGAAAAAATTAGTAGAAAACAAAATGGCGGCCACCCCAATGGATCGCCGCAGCACCGCCGAAAAAAAAAAGCAAATTGCGCCTCGTAAATTCCTGGACAAAATAAGCATCTGTGAACAAAATACCAAAAATATTTCATTAGTGTTGAGTATGAAAGACTGCACGGGCCTAAATTTAGAGCCCTAAAGCGATTGAAAAATATGTGGTATACTTTTGAATCAAAAAAATGTTTAAAAAAAAATTTTTTAATCAAAAAAATGTTTCCCAGATCGTAAAAAATTTTTTTTTTGTTCTAAATTTAGGCCCGTGCAGTCCTTTATACTCAAAACAAATGAAATCTTTTTGGTAATTTGTTCACAGACGCTTATTTTGTCCAGGAATTTACGAGGCGCAATTTGCTTTTTTTTTCGGCGGTGCTGCGGCGATCCATTGGGGCGGCCGCCATTTTGTTTTCTAACAATTTTTTCTAATGAAAATGTTAACTCTTAGCTTCAATAAAGATGTATGTAAAATTTCAAATCGATATCTTGAATAGTTTTTTGTTGGTAGCTGTTTAAAAAAAAAGTTCATTTTGAGCAGTTTAACAGTGGACTAACCCCTTAATCTGCAATCAGTATTTTAGTGATCGTACTTATTTTGCGTCATACGAAGCTATTATTGAGGATCTGGTTTCAAATTTACCTCAGCTGCTTGAATTGAATTTGTCTGAATTCATCTAATACTGCCTTTACCACAGTGGTAACTTTCCCAAAGGCTTTGTTGAATAACTCTGCTACATGATGCCCTGTAATTTTGGCCTACAAAAAGCAATGATTACAAAGCTTAGTTTTAGACGACTAAACATTGGCGAAGTGGATGGACTGCTGATGATCCAAAGTTAGACGAGGATTCAAAACTACATGGTTATAATTGTCCTTGCAAAAAGTATAGGCTTCCATATAAATTTGACTACAATGTCTGTCGAGAACCAACAGAAGTGTTTCCTTTTTTCTCGCCTTCTTTGACTAATTATCATGAGTTTTTTTTTTTGGGGAGTGGATGTAAAAAACCTTCAATAGGTATCCTGCGAACGATACAAGATTATGTTAGACTCGTACTCACTAAAAAACATCACCCGCCGATCACGGAGGTCCGAGCCGGAACCGCTTTCGCATTACTTGAACTTGGCCGTGATATTTGCACCTATCATGTATCCCATTGGCTTACTTCTGTTCTGTGAGGCTTTCAGGAGTCTGTGAGGCACCCTCCCTTTTTTTTAAACGCAATATCAGCTCCACATATGCTGACACAGCTGACCAGCCGTCATCTGACTGTGGCATCATCTCCACGGTTGACTCCGGCGTCACAGGTCCCATTGCTGAGAAAAGCATGTGTCGCTTCCTTCTGAAGCGGGCGCAATAGAAAAAGGTATGCAAAGCGTCATCACTTTCCTTAGCACAGTACTAACAGAGCTCCGTCCAGACTTTCCCCATTCTGTGAAGGTATTTTCTCACGTAGCCGCGGCTCGATAGGAACTGGCACAGGTAGAAGTTTATTTTACCGTGGTCGCAATTAAGCCAAGGTCTTAAGGCGCGAATTAGCCTAATCGTCCGTGCTCCCTTAGAGCTTGTAGCCCAGCGCTCCTCCCAAAGCTCAAGCGTTCGCGCTCGTGCTTGAGCAGCCAAAATTTCTCTTCCCACTTCTGCTCTGTTCAGGAACACTATCCCAATATATCAATTGGGATTACTCCCGCTATCACTTACACGGCGTTTTCTGAAACTGTTTTGTAGCTGCTTGCAATTCGCAGCGCTCTCGTACCCTGGACGCTCATCATCCTAGCTCGATACTTTTCAAACCTTAACGCAGTGGCTCATATCTCCGCGCCATACAGCAGCATTGAATGAGCCACCGTCATTAGGAGATTAGGTTTACTCGGACTAGGACCGCAAACGTTTGCCATGAGTCTCCAAGCGAGATAATAGCCTGCAGCGCCCTGCCGCATACTTTTCGGATGTACTCTCCATAAGCCAGCTTCGAGTCCAATATCACTCCAAGATACCTAGCCGATTTTCTGGTCTCAAGTACTTCAGAGCCAACCGTCATGGGTATAATGGTTGGTATCCTCCTCTTCGTCAGCATGACAATCTCAGTTTTTGCGATCGCCAGTTGGAGACCATGGTTTTCCATCCAAGCTTGAACCCTTCTCATCACTTGATTCAGTTTGAGTTGGGCGAGGTGAGGATTTCTAGACATGATGACAGCGGCTGCATCATCTGCATAGCCCACCAAGAGCACGTCTTCCGGCATTTTGAGGCGTAAGAGACCATTATACGCAATATTCCATAGATCTGGCCCGAGAATGGACCCTTGTGCTGTTCCAGCTGTAATGGTTTTGCGTACAGCTCCCTGATTCGTTTCATAAATCAAATGGCGATCTTTCAAGTAATCTCGTACCATTGCCAGCAAGTATTCCTTTATTTGAAAATATCACTGAAGAGAATCCAATATGTCTGCCCATCTTGCCGAGTTATAAGCGTTACGGACGTCCAGCATTACCAAAAACACTATGGGTCTAAAAACAAGCGGCGTCTGCTTGATCTACTTCGCAGATGGCACTTATTGTTGAGTGGCCACTGCGGAATCCATATTGAGAGGTCACCAGCTCTTCGTATAGTTGACTTTAGCCGAGGTTTCAGCAACCCTTTCAGAAATTTCCCCGCAGTATCAAGCATGCAGAGAGGTCTGTACGCTGATGATGTGTTAGAATCTCCCTTTCCTTTGCAAATAGGGCAAGCCGCGCCACTTTCCAGGGTGACGGAAAGATACCAGCTAGTAAACATTCATTGTAAATACGTAGTAATGTTGACGGGTGTCTCTCCACCACTACTTTTATAACTTCTACTGGAATATTGTCCGGGCCAGGGGCTTTTCGGTTCTTCATTTTGAAACTCGCGTTTCGTAGTTCTTCTTCAGTGGACAAAGGGATATCTTCCTGACAGACTGTGTGGTCGTTCTCTGCTCTCACATCGTGCGCTGGGAACAGCGAGTCTACAATATCCCTCAGAACATCCATCTCAACGGGTGGTATCATGAGTGCTGCTAATAATTATCAAGTATCAACAATGATTGCTTTGCCTTTTTTACCAAGGCTTCAGCGAAATTAAAAAACTTTCTCGGGTCAGTAACAATTTTGTTACCCATTGAACCTCATATGTTTCCTGAGACTTAATTCTTTGGATAAAAGAACGTAACTTTCCTTTATCCCTACACTGATATTGCGATCATTTTTAATTGCTTCATAAAGTTTGTTTCGTCGGTTCCTTAATTATAATAATAATAATAGTCTTTATTTCATGTGCATAAACTTACAGCTATAATAAATTCAACAAAATCCTCTGAACTTTAATTACGTTTATACCTAACATAAGGAAATAGAAAATTTAAAGAAAGAAATAAAATAAAATAGAAATACAACTACTCGATATTTTAAATTTTAAATGGTGCTGAAAAAGATGCAGATGAAATACAAAGCATTCAGTTGCTTTACGCAAGAGTCGAATGCCCGTTAATAAGGTAGAAAAAAAAACATGAATCGTCAATTTATGGTGGGGGACTCATAAATTAAACTAAGATATAAAAGACCGTAGATACAGAAAAATAGAAAAAAAAAATATTGAAAACAAATGCAAAGGTTATATTAAGGGATTCAACAGTTTTTCAACGCCCAAGTGATCAATTGAAAAGAGCCAAGATTTGATTTTTTTCGAAAACGTTGTCTTTCTGGACTCGCCTCTAATATTCGGTGGCAAAAGGTTAAATAGACGAGGAGCAACAATGCTGTAAAAGCGACTAAAGTGCGATTTATTGCAAATGGGAACTATCACTAAATTTCTAGTGTTAAACCGTAGATTAGCTGAATCATAAACTCTTGGTGTTTGATAACCTGAGTTCTCGTAGAAAATTCTAAGAACCTTAAAAAAATACAAATGGAAGTGTACCTAGTGCTTGAAATAGATTAAAACTGGGCGTTCTGCGGTGAACTTTGAAAATAATTCGAACGGCGTGTTTTTGTTTTACAATCAATGGTTCCAGTTTATTAAAATGTGTACCTCCCCAGCAGCTTAATCCATATTGTAGTTTAGACAAAAACAAACCGTTGTAAACTAGTTTTAGAACTGAAAAGGGACAATATAGGCTTAAGTGATACAATTGTCTGACCAAATTGTTAAAATACGCTTTCAGATACACGGTGTGATCTCTCCAATTTAATTTGGTGTCAATTAACACTCCCAGATACTTAAAACTATCAACTCTTTCAATATCAAAGCAGTATGGAGAACAACTTGCATTTTGGTCAAAAGAATAAGAAACCTCATCTTCAGCTCTCATTGGTGAAAAAAGATATTTTAAGCAGGTTGGGGCGTGAAAAGTAACATTCAAATCAACACAAACTGACCTCACTAGGTTAAATATCATATATTTTGTCTTGTCACTCAGCCTTAGTTTATGGACACTGAACCAATATCTTAAAATTTCAAGGTCGTGGCTCATTTTGACATATGTTTCAAAGTAATTGGAACTGGAGTAGGACAGGGCAGCGTCATCTGCAAAAACTGTAATTTTCCCATAAAAGTTTTCAGAAAATAGTGAATTAATAAAAATCAGAAATAATATTGGAGACAGGACCGAGCCTTGAGGAACTCCAATATTTAGAATCGTTGCAGAACTCAAGATGTCATTTATTTTAACTTTCTGCTTACGATCGCAAAGAAAGGAATGAAACCAATCCAAAACATTACCTCTTATTCCTGCACTATAAAGTTTTTGCAGTAGGATGGAATGATCGACCAGATCGAAAGCTTTAGTAATATCAATAAATAATGCTGCAGGAATTTTGGACTCGTTTATAGCACTATAAATTTCGTGACAGAATTTAAGTAAGGCACCTTCTTTGGATTTTCCTGACGTAAAACCAAACTGGCAGTCGTTGAAAAACTTAATTTTATTTAAGAACGTCACTATCCTGCGTTTGACACCTTTTTCAATAATTTTTGAAAAAACAGATAGTAGAGATATGGGTCTATAGTTGCCTAAACTAGTGTTATCGCCCTTTTTATGTACAGGTACTACAACCGCCAGTTTTAGTGCGTCCGGGAAAATCCCCCTCTGGATACTAAAATTAAATAAGAAGCACAGAATGTCGGAAATTTGAAAAACAATTTGTTTTAAAATTTTGCTGGATATTCTACTATTAGATGATGAAGCTGACGACTTTAGTGACAAAATAATTTTGTAGATTTCCGAAGATGAAAAATCCTCAAAAAATAGGCTACTCAACGAGGAGAATTCCCGGCTGGAGAAAACATTAACAGAAGATGGACTTGTCTCAAATTATTGTCTAACCATGGCTCAGAACGTTTATTGCATTTTTTTATCTTTGTTACATACGTGTTAATGGCTTGAAAGATTTTTTTCGTAGAAAAAAGAAACAAGTTCATTCAAATCTAATGTTGAAATTGACCTTGACCACTCTATGGTATCCAGATAATTTTTAATGCTTACGTAGTCAGCATTATGAAAATCAAATACAATTTCATCATTCTATGATTGGTTAGGTAATAACGAAGTCATGAAGAGTATTAGAGAAAAGATTCTCGGCGTCAATAGTTGCACTAACCACCGCCTTGTCATAAAAATTGGTTAATATTAAATCTAACCATTTACCATTCTGGTTAGAAGTCGATATGTAAATCATTGCCATAGAACGATCTGATAAGGTTGAAATCAATGGCGTCAAGAAGATTGATCGGGAGGAGTTGGTTATCATTTTCATGATATGAATATGATTATTTTGTCTTTCTCATTCATAGAAGCAATAATGGAGGATATGATGTCATTTATATTATTGTAAGCAATTTCGTTAGAGTGGGGTGGTACATAAAAAAATTCCAATGTACATATATATAATGACAGTTTAGTAGAACTCTGACGAATTTATGTTCAAATAACTTGCAATGATTGGTTAAAATAGGTTCACTAGAAAAGGAGTTTTGTGTGGCGATAAGAGCACCACCTTCCCTTGTGGAACCAGTCTGAACATAATCGCGATCGGCTCTATATATGGTCCAATTAGAGTTAAGGGTTTCTTCATTATGATGTGAGTCGTTCAACCACGTCTCAGTTATGAATATTGAAATGGAAAGATTTAGCGTTAAGAAAAAGTTTGTTGAGTTTGCCTCCCATACCACCGCAGTTGTGGTAGAGAAATCTTGGTGATGTGGTAGAGAATTTTTTGTTGACTTTCTCGTTAGGAATAAAATTTATTTTGATTTTCGCGTGACTTCTGTAAAAGTGAAATATATTTGGAGCTCACATATGAACGATAGGTTTTAAGGTCACTTCATTCATCCAGTCATTTTCAGTTCGACATGATTGCGAGTAAAGAATGTGCGAAGAGAGTCAACTTCAGTGGATGGATCAATAATTTGAGGTGCGTCTTTTTTTTACCCTCGAAACAGATAGAATCACTCGCATTATCCATGTATAAAAGATAAAGGCGGACAATATCATAGATCTTATGGTCTCTAAATCGTGATAACAAGTATCTATTATTTGTATCATCATTTGAATTTATCGTTCGTTTTACATTTGGTGGTACAAGTGGATCTATAAATTTTGTAGGAGAATGTTGAGAGGGTGATGAGTTTGGTATATGAATCGAGTCAGATGTCAGTGTCTTTTGGTCCTCGCCTCGTACGAAGTTAGGATATTTTGAACTTGCTACTAGAGTAGATGTAAGTTTATGAAACGTAAGTAATTTATTGGAGGTAGTGTTTGTGGCTGATGTAGGTGTGAGTGTATTAGTCGACTTTGGTATGGTGTTATTTGTAGAAGATGATAAAGTTTAACAGTAGAGAGGAGGTGAATTTCGGGAAATTGTATAAAGGGAATCGTCTAAATACCTGTTAGGTTTCTGAGAATACATCGATAGGTTGGCTGCAAAGTGTCTAGGTTTGGTGTTGATGCGTTCACTGGTTTTATTGTTCCTCCACTGACTGAATGTCACTCCGCGCCAAGTGTAAAAATCTCCAATGCGCTTATGGTTAGAAAATAGCCACCCATATTTGGCTGGAACATTTAGTTTGAAACTAGTTTGGGATTTGTCCTTGTTCCCACGCCGACGGGTGCGTATCATTTCACATTTACAATCCACGATATATAACTCTTCCTTGAGTACTCTGTATAACCAGGTGTCGTCAGCGAATCCAGGAGCTCTTTTTACAAAGAATGATTTGTTGCGAGGTTTGTCAATGACAGTCATTCTTACTACCTGTTTGCACATTGTGTTGTTGGACAGCATGACCCTCTTAATTCTGGCACCCTCCATTCTTCACGAGACCAGGATGTGCCAAATTTAAAAATCGGCCAACTCGAGGACTTGTCTGCAGCTTTTAAAGTTATTTTGTTGGATATTGGTCTCAGCTGCTTCATTGGCGATGTTGAATTATCCACCATAATTAGTACTTCTGGTATTACTGGTAAGTCTTCAGAAACTTCTTCTATTGTTGCATTGGTGGCAACATCATTAATAATTTCGACAAGAGTGTTGAGATTTCTATCAAGACTTTTAATTGTGCATGTCAATTTATTAAATAGGCCAATACTATTCTCTTTACGTCGTGATTAGCATATCCCAACATACGTTTTCAAACTATACATGTATTTTCCACCGAGCCTGAGCTTGATTGGTTTGTTCTTGAACGGTCTGGATTGATACTTGCTCCTCCATCTAAATCTCGTTGACTGGCTTCGCATAGTAGTTTTTTTTTAAGGAGGAGGTAAGCTCCTTTTTTGAATTTTCCCCAAATCAGCTACTTTTGCCTAGAGCTTTCTGAAGCCAATCTTCATCTTGTACGCCTTTCCAATACGACAATTACTAGGTTGCTGCAGATGAAATGGCCGATTTAGTAACAAATTTTTAAACAGCTGTAACTTTTTATAAAGACAATTTGTTTAATCAAAGTAGGTACCAATAGATGCAACACACTTTTCCCAACGAGATACAAGTACATTTATTCCAGTTTTGTAGAAGTCCGAGTTTCTGGTTTGAAGAAACTCCTCGAAGGCATTTTTGACAGCAGATTCATTATTAAATCTTTTTCCTGTCAAAAAGTGATCCAAATGTTTAAAGAAATGGTAATCTGCTGGTGAGAAGTCTGGTGAGTATGGAGGGTGAGGAAGAGTCTCATAGCACAACTCGTTTAATTTTTGGACCGTTGTTCTCGATACATGAGGTCGTGCGTTATCATGAAGCAGTATCACTCCATCCCTATTGACAAGCCTAGGTCATTGGACTATCAATTTCTGATGCATTTCATCTAGTTGAGCACAGTATTTCTCAGCATTGATGGTTTCGCCAGGTTGCAGGAACGAATAGTGGATAACTCCAGCTACAGACCACCAAACAGTTACCATTATTTTCTTTGGGTAAAGGCTTGGTTTCGGCATGTGTCTTGGCGCTTTATTGGCATCCAGCTATTGGGCCGATCGGCGACGATTATCGTATAAAATCCACTTTTCATCGCATGTCACAATTCGGTGCAAGAACGGTTCCTTTTTGTTGCGGGAGAGAGGAGAACTTGAAATCTCCATTCGCCACGTCATGTTTTGCTCAGTAAGATCATGCGGAACCCATTTGTCAAGCTTTTTCACTTTTCAAAGTTGCTGCAAGTGGCGGCAAACTGTTGAATTATGAACGCTTAATATCTCGGCATTTCTCGGATTTGACGGGGGTCAGACTCCACTAATGCCCGCAGCTCGTCGGTATCAATCGATGATCCTGGGTGTCCACGCGGCTCACTTCCAAGGTCCATATCTCCGGATCGAAATTTTTCGAACCACCGCCGAGTGGTTCGTTCGCTAACTGTAACAGGGCCAAATGCGCTGTTGATATTCCTCATTGCTTCCGTTGCGTTGTGCTCTAATTTAAATTCGTATAGTAAAAGTAGCCGTTTTTGATTCACTTCCATGTTCACTTTATCTTTTTGTTCATACGATCACTATGAAGTGCAAAACAGAAATGACTCCATAAACCAAGGTAGCAGTATTTATACTTCAATATGTCATATCATTTGCGCCGCCTTGTGCCAACATAATACACTAAAATTGCAGTCAACTTTATGTCATTGCTACATCGGCCATTTCATCTGCAGCAACCTAATATATTATGATTTGACGGCGTAATGATTCGAATCACAATTTGCTCGGCGTAGGTCAAAGTCAAGAAAGCTGAAGATACATTTTCACAGAATTGGGACGAGCAGACTTTAGTGGTCTTACTATCTGAAAATGTCTTTATTTTATTGCGGATGCGTTGATAACAACTATATTTGTGCCATTGATAAAGTCTACTAGCTGTTAGCCAATGTCCATCATGAATGTCCATCATGAATACGCCCGACGCGTCTTTTCACATTCGATCTAAGCGTTATAATCATTAAGTATTATTGTTTCGCAACTTGAGAGACTTGAATTGTTATATTTTCATTGTGTACATTTAACAGATATAGAATTACTTTAAAACTGGAATTAATCGAAAAAAGTACCCACTTCCCTTATTTTACTAACCGATAACCAATGCATTTTCCATATTTGAAACATTACATTTCTGATATTTTCTTTTTAGATAGACTATCGTCTTCCAGGCAATATCATCCCGGTTGTGTATGATTTGCATTTGAATCCAGATCTCGATAAAGGCACCTTCACGGGATCGGAAGTCATTTCCGTTGAAATTCGAGCAGATACAAATGCAATTATTTTGCATTCAAAGGGTTTGAATATTACACGTGGGGATGTCGAAACGGAAACGGCTCAAAAAATACCTGCGACAATTTCTTACGATGACGTAAGAGAATTCTTGATCCTGAAGACTACATCGGTCCTGAGAACAGGTCAAAAATACAATGTTTTTATTGATTTCAATGGTGGTATGCTGGGGAAAATTGTTGGATTATATAGCAGTGTGTACACCAAGCCTGATAATACGAAAAGGTAAGTAGATCTATTTAATCACATGTCATTAATGTTTAAACATTTTTACCGATAAGAAGAAATGAAAAAATTTCAAAATCTATTTTCAAAAGGTAACAACTACCAGAAATAATTTCATAGTTGCTCCATAAAAAGTGTAAAGTTTATGAGTGCTGAGCTCACTTAAGGTAAATGTGACTCACTGAACTACCAATTTCGGCATACATATAACACTAGCTTAATAGATTATAAATCGGTAAAATAATTGGAAATAAGTTTAATTCGACAAGTTGCTAATACTTTGTATCTATATATTAAGCTATTACTGCCGAAATGATATTAAACGAATTCGAAGCTATTTTACACAAGCAATTGAATTGCTGATGGATGCTAATCGATATATTTGTTTCGAGTTAACTTATCTAATTCATGACAGCTTATATGACGTTGAGACCCCCAAACATATCTTAATATAGGTACTTAATTACTTATCATATTGGCTATTTTAAAGCTGTCAATTCCCTCGTAGGATTACGGTAAAACGTTAATATTGGAGCAATAAATTGACTGACATTGAAAATTAGACTCATAAACTGAATATGATTATAAGAACGATTGACGCATTTGTCCGTGTAATTAATTAAACGCAAGAAGTTGTTTTGATACACATTTATACACTTCTCTAGAATTATTAATGCAACTATTCAAAATTAACAGGTTTGAAAATATTAAGACGAACAAAGTATTGAAGTAAAATAGGTGAAGTTCTATTTGGTTCCAAATTTTTATAGGTATAAAAAAACATGTAAAATTTATTTTGAAAATTTAGCATGTAAAATTGACTAAAAAAACAGTATGTAAAATTGATTTATACGATAAAAGAGAGATACACACAGAAACAATTCAAAGAAAACAGCAGATTGAAAGAAAAATTTCAATGTCCACAAATACCCCTATCGCATACGTAGCATCTGAGATCACTGCCTCAACTTTGGAAACCAGAGAATTAAGGGCCGACAGTTATGATTCTCTTTGTTGGTATGCATGTTGCGCCTTAGTGTGCATGAGTCGTTCAACATGCGCTTCGGGTCATTTCAGCATTAACGAAGTTAAGCTGATCGGCCTAAAGTTCCCTGGATCTGAATAGTCATCACTACCCGGTTTAGGTATAAAGACTACCTTACCCTATCGTCAAGATGATGGAACATATCCCATGGCTAGGCATGCCCCAAAGATGTCTGTAAGGTCTGCCAGCAGTTTGTCAATTCCTAAATTTAGCAAAAGGTCCGACGATTTGAAGCTGTCAAAGAACATGATTGCATCCCTGACCTTTTCGCTGGTGACCACAGATCTAACTGTTTACCAGCATTTCTTGCGACTGCGAAGAGCAAGAGGTTTAATCAGAAGCGCAGATGCCTTTTGCGTTTCAAGCACTGGAGCACCCGGAAATTGAGCCCCAAGTAAATTTTATAGAGACTTCTTTTAAGGCTTGTTAAAATTACTATCCAGTTGCTTTAGAATCCAGCTTAGCTGAAAAGTCCTTCTCCAGGACCTTGCACAGCCATGACTCGATTGGAAATTTATGACTGACAAATCTTTCTGACAATACACTGATGACAATCGCTGACATAATTAACGCCATATTTCGTATGAAAAGCTTCGTGAGGTCTGGAAATTATCTCGTAGTATCTAAACCAGGCAAATACGTCCATTTTCCACAAAACAGGAGATCAATAATTCTCCTATCCTTTCTAGAAAAGATCGCTGAGCGGTTTCTTCTCGACTGGTTTAACAAAATGATTGAGGAACTACATTCTCCTGAGCTTAAGCTCGTAAGAGTAGTGCGACATAAAATTAAAGGGATCAATCAAAGAAAATCAACGGGCCTAGTCAGGTTTGATGTGACCAAGGCATTTCACAAAGTCTGGCAACTTCAAAATGCTTGCATTCTAAATTCCATTACTGTGTATACAACTAATTGTACCTTTCCTCCAAGGCATAACTTTCTGTGTTAGAATTAATAACCACCTCTACAAAATGCAGACTATAGAAACTGGAGTCCCGCAAGGCTCAACGACCCCCCCCTAATATTGTATGTTTTGTACACATCAGATATCCCGAATATGCTCAATAAAAAGATGGTTCTGTACGCCAATGATACATGCATATATTGCACATCAAAATCAATACCATCTACTAGACCACACTTACAGACAACAATTACTGACTTGCCAAAACCTTACTCTAAAGGAAGATCTTCAAAATTCCATGGTACCTTAGGAATACGAATATACATAGGGAATTATGGGTTGAGACTATAGACATATGCATGACAAAATATATGACAAAAAATATGTATATACATAACAAAACGTTAAAACTATATCAAGCAGTTTCCCTAGAAGCACATCCTAGCAGTACCATGGAACTTGGTTCTAATGAAGGACATCCAACCATTCGACAGCAAAAGGAATAATGCGGAACAACTACCCTAAGTGACGTGTTTATTTCCGGGTGAAAGCTGGGTAGGCCAGAAGAAGTCGCCCAACCAGAGAAAGAGAGTCAGAATGCTGAAAGCACTAGCTTCAGGAAAATATAGTTCTATGGTTTGCGGAAAAAAAATTTACCAAACTCTGTAGGAGAGAGTCGCTACTGGATCTTTGCGTTTTGCTCTGGAGGCATACCCATAGATAGTCAGTTTGCTCAGGAGACATATCCATGATCATGCACAGCGAAGAGCGTTCGTTGAATGGATTACTGAACAAAAACAATTGAATGCGGATCTTTCGAGCAAAATCATCCTAAGCGATGAAGCTCATTATCACCTTGATTGCTTCGTAATCGTCAAAATTGTCGCATTTGGGGCTCAGAGAACCTACATATGGTTGTTGAAAAACAAATGCATCCACGACGGTACGCTGTTAGGTGCGGATTTTGGGCTGGAGGCGTCATTGGACCATATTTTTTTCGAAAATTGGGCTGGTCAAGCAGTTACTGTTATTGGTCCTATCGCGACACTATATTTGATTACTTTCCGTCTAAATTGGATGATATTGATGTGGATTACAAGTGGTTTCAACAAGACGGTGCGACATGCCATACATCCAGTGAAACGATCCAATTACTGCATGAGACATTTCCTGGTCGTGTATTCTCTCTCGTTTTGATGATCAGAATGGGCCCCCTATATCATGTGATTTAACACCGTTGGATTTCTTCCTATGGGGTTATTTAAAGTCAAAAGTCTATGTCAACAAGCTCACATCAACCCGTGCATTGAAGGAGGAAATTTAGCCACATTTATGGAGAAAATTTAGCCACATTTATCATCAGCGAAATTTAGCCACATTTATGCAAAATGGTCATGGAAAATTTCGACAAAAGAGTGCGTATGTGCCAGCAAAGCCGTGGAGAACATTTGCCCGATATGCTATTCCATACATAACCCTATACTATGTACATTATGTTTCAATAAAAAAAGACATACAATTGAAAAAAAAACGGTGTTTTCTATTTAATTCAAATCTTGCGTAAATTTTGGGACACCCTATATTTGTGTCCTCGAGCAGTGAGAAATTTCTTTGGTACGATCGTTAGGTTGAAAATATCTTCACCAGAGGTGGGGCTCTTCCTGAGATTCACGAAAAAGGTAATCCAGTGTATCAGATCGATGTCCAGATTCAGCTTATTGAACATGCAAGTGATGTCACCCGCACTTTTGTGAGGTCCAGAAGTCAAATAACTGAAGTGAAAAGATTTGAAACGGTCGGGGCCTAAAATGATGTTTTTTCAATATTTGGTTGGGACTGGCGACTTGGAGGTGACCATCAACAAATCTCGTATGCGGAAAATTGAAAACTGATCCCAAATCCACTATCTCTCGCCATAGGGCATGGGTCTACGGACCATAGGTCAGCTGCCATCCTTGTTAGGCACTTCTATCACAACGATGAGAGAAGAAGACGCAGCTTCTGCGTACATTTTCCTCTATGCTTTTACAGGTGGTGTATTTGTCCATGAAGCACCAGCTTTACTGAGATCTCTCACTGATTTTGGCGATATTCGGCATCTTGCGCTCAGGAAAGCATGTGTCGGCTTCCACTTCAACCTTGCAATTTTTTTGCGCTCTACCGCTGAAAGATTTGGCATCTGGGAGCTCTCCGGTGTAGCCAGTCTTTCCTTACCTTTCAGTGTCATCTCTGATTGCCGATTTGCATTGAGAAGCATCGGCTGACCGCTGTCTATGGTACAGAATGTCCAGTTGGCGTCGCTTTGCTCTCAGTTGTTCCTCCAGGACATTTCTGCCCGAACTGACAGCCTTAACATCACCAGCCTTAGCATCTCTCGTTTCTCCATCTAGGCTCAGAGTTTTCACTACCTGACATCTAGTTTTCAAGGAAACACTTGCAGTTTTTGCTGCAATGTTGTTCCTGACTGCTTTCGTTGGCAGCTCACCGCTTAGGCGCAGCTTCTTGTGTTACTTGCGACTGAGAGTCTCCACTGGTTTCCAGAGTTTGGAAGAAGGAGCGCTCTTACCTTCTTTACCTCCTGCGGGCGTCCCGTTTACACTAGTCAGAGTTGCCTTCTTCAGTGCATCTTTCTTCTTCTTTTGTGAAAATTTGAAATCTTCAGTAAGCATCTTATGGTCGTATTTGGGCTTTCAACGGATGTTGACTTGCTGACCGTGGAATCTTCTACGATGGTAAACTGTGAGCTTGCCCTGCAACCAGGGTCCTAAATTGCAGTCATGAGATGGCATCTGAGATTGTGGCCTGCAGAATCCGAGCCCCAATCTGGCCGCCACCTGCAGATATAAAATCCATAGGATTCATCCTCATACTGTTTGCTGGGCATTCCTGGTGTGACATCTTGCGATGCAAAGGCCACCTCCACCATGGCAAGGGGGAAAATCTATAAATTATATCAACCCTATGGCTCATGAAAGGAGAGTCCATTTCAAATGGGAGTTATAGTATTTCCTGACCTGAGCGGAGTGATATAAAACAGCAGAATTTTTCGAACAGTCTATAAATTATGTAATTTGTGTATCTTTCCAGACACAGAAAAATAAGAAATATAAAAAAGTATATTTAAGTGAACAAGAAAGGTCTTAAATCATTATATTCAGGCAACAAATAACCAACAACGGAAAGAAAAGAAACTGTTAAGAAGATTTAAATGCAATTTTTGTATTTGATTGTTGAAATGATACTGAAACCGAACCATGCATACATTCTAAACCGAAATTTTAGCATGTGTAGACAAAAGCCCGATTCGATATTCAAATTACAAACAACAAACAAACATTACTTTCACTTTATGCTAAGTCCGAACGTGCGACACAGTTCCTAAATGATACCTGCATCCACGGAACACCGTCAATTGCTTCCTCCACGATTGCAGAATACTAAATACGGGCATAAAACAAACTCCGCTGTGACGCGACCTATATCGAATTAGACAATGACGAAGATCGTGCTGTGACTTTAATTGCGCGTACACCCTTTAATCCGGAAGGTTTAATGCGATAACATAGAACCAGTTGGATTGAGATATTTTCACATCGAGCCAAATGACCGTTGTTTGGCTAATGTGCTATAGTCTGGGTTAACAACTGGTGCGAAACTATCAGAACCACTTTGAGAAATTGTGTCAAAAATTTCTTCCCGAATTAAAAGCATGTACGCGTCTACATCTTCAATTAGACTTTTCACTCAACCTAAACGTTCTTTCCCTGATAACGGATAATTGAGCATGTCCTCGATACCGAAAATTTGATGAACAAAAAAATATTTGCAAATTCGACTGTTAAATTTAGCGGCAATTTCGTTGTAGCGTTGTGGTCAGTTATGGTTCAGACGCAGCAGTTGGTCGGTTCGATGTGGTGTTTAGAAAAATAGCAGAATTCGTTATGAGTGTCGGTTAAAAATGAGAGTAGCCTGGAAATCGATAGAAATTCAAATCTCTGGCCGTGAAAATGTTTCCGTACTGCTGACACTGCTGCGGTTGGAGTAGGCACGATCACCTCGCTACGGTAGTAGGCTATGTGTACGGTAGGAAGATCAGTTTGCATAGGCGCGATTACCGGAATGGTCACGGTGACGGACTTTGTAGTGGATTGATAACGGGTTTAATTCGATCGAACTAGTGAAGCAAAAATGATTTTCGAACTAAGTGAAGTGAAATGAATGATCAGGATAAAAATGTAGATTGTAGTTTCAGTGATTTGTATTGTGATTTAAGTGATTTAGCCCTGTGGTCTTAAATACTTAAATAATAGATTTTAAGAAGTGCCAAACTTCAGGTCTGTCTATTATAAGAAGCACTGAATTTGCAGTTATGAATTCTTCCAGTGCTCATCTTCACAATGTCCCGTAGATTACATGCTGTCAGCGTGAAAAGAAAGTGAATTTGATCTGCAATCAGTACTATGAGTGCAGCAATTATCATAAACATGCAGGGAACTGGCTCAGTTAGATTTATAGTTTTCGCCTGATATGTCAGTTAATAACATAAGAAAAGTGTGTCATTATTTGCATTCATGTGTCGTTTTGTGTAATAGATCTTACTTGACATGCAGATTCAGTTGAATACGCGCTATAGTCCATGGTTTGCTTTCATTATTCTGCGAGGCTATCTGTTATGCACTTCTTGTGCAAGCTAAATTGGTCTATTAGTGACTCTGAATATTTACTATTCGCAAGATAAGCACTGCAATAAGCCTATTTTCTTACACAAATTGCATTCACACATCAGCTTGTTTGATACTCTGCAGGGGGGCGCTTGTTTATTATCGTCATTACGTGCTATTATCGACATCAGTGCACGATTGATGGGAATGAGATCGAGCTGTTGTAAAAAAGTATCTGTTTTTAAGTGTGAAGTTAGGGAGGTTAATTAGGGCATTGAAATTGCATTGGAAAAACTTTCTGTGTGGAAATAATGTTTTTCTTAATGGATACCGTTAAATGGTAGTGTGTGCAATATAATTGAATGATATGATTGATAAATGTGTAGGATTACCTTTATGCATCTACTCATTTATTGAATGCTGCATGAATAAAATTTGCATAATCAATTAATCGAGCTGACATTTTTTCACATATTTAGGATTATATTTTGAAGTAAGAGGTAGATCAGGCTGTTTTGAATATATGTATGCATATTCAATGTTTCGAAAAATAATGAGTTATGCGATCTAGATTACTTTGTGTAACGAGCAAATTCATTTTATACAGGGGCACAATCCGCTCATGCAATCAAAACTATATTTTTTCTACTCGAAACAAACATGAAAATTATTGTATTTCTTTTTGATTAACATAAATGGACACGCAAATTCAGAGTCTGATGGCATCTAAAAGATCTTTTATTTTGCCTTCTAAGACTAATGGTACACTGCTCGTATTGATACCAGGGTATGGATACCACGGTATGGTAACCACGATACGGATAACACGGTATTGATAGCTTCAGAGGGTGATACACTGCGCCTACTTGGTATTGTGTGACATCATCTGTCAAAAATGAACACTGTCAAATTGAGGGTAGAATCAAAAGTGAAACGGAATTAAGACGAAGCTGTAGTTTTTTGTTATATATGCTTGATAAAATTGTTCTTTTTCTAATTCATATCAAAACAAGAGATACTTTCAAAATAAAACAATTCAGTGACATTTGTCAATGACCTATATGGTAAGTGTAATTAACACACTCACCACTGGCTGGAAACCGTCTCTGCTGGTAGGAAAATTTTCAGGTAAAATGTTCGGGGTTTCAATGCTGTCCAACGGCGTAGATACACCGTATGTACCGCGTTGCCGAGCTAGTATTAGCCTAGAACTGGGTGATACACGGGTGATATAGACGATACCATGGTATCAATACCAGCAACGTATCAGTAGTTTAATACGGATTATAGAGCAGAAGGTACTTAAATGGTTTGTAGTACACAACGGAATGATATTTCAATTTGATAGGCAGATTAATTACTTCTGCTTGGCCTAGTTCAGACATTTTATCAGCAAAGAACTAACGTTGACTTTATCTAGTTTGGTATTAGCAAACAATGAGCTTGATTCATTTCGAAGGCCTTTCTGCTAATATTATTTTTGGTTTCGAAGTGATTGACATTTTTAGATTATCCTGCCTGATGATAATATTTCCGCTGAGCACTACCGCATACAATAAGAAAGTTGATTCTAGTTGTATATCCTGGATGCAAACTTTGTAACTTCAAATAAGACGATATTTCTTCCTACACACTGTCCCGGTCCACTTAGGTAAAACCACCACTTGCTCGCATATTGAAGAGCAGTTACTTCATATATCTAAAAATGCCAGCAATGGTATGCCGTTAACTTATATCATTTGAGGATATTCGTCTCCGGACAATTTAGTCTCTTGTACTTTCTACGCAAGCTAGTCATAAATTTACTGGTTCTGTGTTATAGTTCATCGCTTCTTTGCTCACTTCCACATGCCAATTTGGAAAGTCTAGTGATGTTCCTTGGTTTACCTCTGAAGTTATTGCTGTTTTCAAGGCGGATTAAAACATTCTGCATTACATGATGACGTTCTTGAGTTAAAAAAAACTACGCTTTTATGCGAAAAGTGTGGCTAAAGATGCGGTGCGTGCTTACGTTTGCACAGTCGAGGCTTCTATTAGTTCAACCAATTCAAGACCATTCTGGTCATTTACTCATTCCCTGAAAAACTTCCCCGTCATCACACATAATAAGTTTCTTGATGAAACTTCTGCCACCACAACTGAAGAGACTTGTGAGATATTTGCTCGTTTTTTCTCGACATTTTCCTCCCTAAAAAACTCTCTTTCTACTCGACATGTTACTTTCCCATCTCCTTCGTCATTTCGAACTAACTTTAGAGCACCCTCTTTGTTTCGTACGAACCTTTTAGAAGTTGAATACTAAATGGGTTCTCCCGATTTCAGCCCCGATTGTGGTTCATTTGAGATTTCCCCCTTTAATGCATTCCATGATGGTATTGGCTGCCAGACTTTAATTAGTTTCCTAGAGCAAATATTTCATAAAAAACACTCCAATCTATGAACTTTCACAATTTTCGCCTCATTTTGAAGGGGGGGAGGGGGGGGGGGGGGGGTGTAATTTTTTATCAAACTGGCCGTCAAAATAGGCCATGTTAAAATTTGGCTTTGGTACTCTTGATACAACAGCTTTTAATCTCAGGCCACTGTCCAAAATTTTTTCCCTGCCAATCCATCTGTACGGATTCATAACCCTTATGCCAATTTTCCATCCCACAGCTTTTCCACAGCGCATATAATATAGGTACAAAGTGAAACACAAAAGATGAACGTTTTCTAAAAGATCACCAATAACCTAATTTTTTCTTCAAAAGTAATTTACTGATAAATTTGAGATCGTATTGTATCATACTAGTAGTTGAACAACAACAACAACTCCCATGTAGTGTCCGTTATTATCCATGATTTTTTGAAGGCGTTCTTGGAAACTGGTGTCTACCCTTTCCAACATCGCTATGTCAATGGGGGTGGCCTTCACGTGAAGAGGTTGCTTCAGTCCTTTTAATATATAGAACTTTTGCTCTTATATACGAGGGTTGGTCAATAAGTAATGCTAATGAATATAAACCAATGTGATTAGACTTAAAAGATATATTAATTTTTCAACATAGTCTCCTAACAAGGTAATATATTTAGTCCATTTTTTTCTAAACCCATCCTTAGGTACCCTTAGGTAAAAATTCCCTTAGGTAAAAATTCTTCTTCTTGACTCTCCCAAAATGCCTCAACAGCGGCCATCACTTCGCTCTCATCTTCAAATTTCATAACCCGAAGGTGTTCCTTGAGCCGAAGATGAATGTAAAAGTCACTAGATGATGTATAAAAAGTTTGGATCCTGGTTTTTGAATGGCAGCCACCGAAACTGCAGCCTTGTGAGCCGGTGCGTTATCTTGATGAAACAGAACTCCGGCTCGCAGTTTGCCAGAGCCTGATAGACTGGCTCTCTTTTCTAAATACTCCACTATGATAGTTCCTTCAGCGTCCCAAAAAACTCATGCATAACCTTCCCCGCCGAGCTCGACACTTTGAATTTTTTCGGCGTTAGTGAAGAGGTTTGCTTCCACGTCATCGATTGCTGTTTGGTTTCTGGATCAAAATGGTAGATTTAAATCTCATCCATGATCACGAAACGTGACAAAAAAATCTCCTGATCTGCCTGGAACTTTTCGAGATTCAATCTCGAAATGTTGACTTATTTCTTTTTTTGCCAGTCGGTTAACATTTTCGGCCCCCAACGCGCAGAAACCTCCTTCATGTGTAATTTGTGGGCAACGATTCTTTGAACACTGCCATTCGAGATCCCTGTGACCTCAGCTACTTGCTCGATGGTCACTCTTCCATCTACTAACATAAAATTTTTAATTTTTTTTTACATTGTCTTCAGTGAGGGACGTGGTTTTACGTCCTTCGCAGTGTTCGTTTTCATTGGGTGTTCTTCCCAGTTTAAACTTTTTGGCTCAGCATGCAACAGTGGAATATGGAGGAGATAAGACCCCTAATGTTTCCACTATGTCGCCGTATATGTGTCTGGTGGACAATTTTTTCAAACAGAGTTGCTTAATGACAGCTCTAATTTCGCTTCTTCCATTTTGATGTTCTCTCTTCGACTGTTCGTACCTCCCTGGAATCATGGCCTATTAATTTTTTTCCTCTGCTGACTTAGTGAGTATATGTGGTAGTAAAAAAAAATTTTTTTTGGAATGTTATCCGAACTGGAAGTAACCGATTCTCATTACTTATAGATCAACCCTCGTATATGTCTTGAGGTTACTCCACAAGAAATAATCGCACCTGGATAAGCTAGGAGAACAAAAGGGCCAACGAATGTCACCAAACTTGGAAATGAGGTGACCAATAAAGAGGAAGTGAATAACCTGCTCTAACTATTTAAGGAGCCAACAAAACCTGTTGAAATCACATAACTCATGTAAAAAAATTGATTATCACCTTGATATAGCGTTCAGTATTTTCACTATCGTCTTCAAAAACTAAGGTTGTCATATTGCTCAAAAATTGCTACTATCGCTGTGCCCTTTTATAGGTTTCAATTGTTCCACAACGACCAATTTGTAAGGAACATTTTACACAGCGCTAACACGCACTGTTCAGTTATTCCCAAATCAATGGTCTCCACTGATAGTAAAATAAAGTCCTTAGACTTCACAAACTAAACACCTCCTGCCGGACATCTGTTACTAAATCTGGTGTTGAATTTGAGCAATTTCAACGATTGAGTTCAAGAAACAAATAGTGTTGAGGCAGTTTAGCTCCTCCTTGGTTTAAATTAAAACTTCTAGTGATTTACAAATTGGATGATAGTTGCCAAGGTATTTAAATTAAATCGAAGTCAAAAGGTGTAATAGTGAACCATCAAATTGACAAAAAAAAAAGAATTATCTACCCCTGGACTTATATAGCTTAGCAATGGCCGTGAAAGTCTTCAGTCTTCATTAGCGGAATTTTTTTTCCAAAGGATGCTGGTTTGACGCTTTGCTAGCTCTACTTGGCTGAGGTGAAGTCTTCAAGAATAAGGTGAATTTCCTATAAGAAAAGAGAGATGCTGAGTGTTATTTATCCTTAATAAATTAGCAACAGTATAAAATAAAGTACGCGAGAGAGGAACTTTATATGGCTTTTTAGCCTTTACTTGCATGATTTCATCAAGGGTCACTCTACATCAACCAACCTTATGGAGTTCACTAATTTTGTCGCCTTTGCCTTCGATTGTCAACGTCAAGTTGATGTAATTTACACAGACTTTTCGAAAGCTTTTGATTCTGTGAACCACAGCCTACTGCTACTTAAACTTAATGGTTTTGGTGTTTTTGGTCCCCTCCTCTCCTGGTTTTCCTCCAATCTTCATAGTCATCCCTGCAGAGTTACTTTTAATGGTGCCATTTCCTTTCGTTTATTTCCCACATCCGGAGTTCATCGAGGTTCTATCCTAGGTCCCTTACTTTTTATCTTATTTATCAATGACTTTCCTTCTGTTATCAATTCTCCCTTTCTTCTATATGCGGATGACTTAGAATTATACAGAGCAATCAAGTCTGCGCATGATTTTCATCAATTGAAGGCTGACTTGTTTGCTCTTAGTCTCTGGTGTCAAGCCAACTTCTTGCCACTAAACATTTTGAAGTCCCACCAGATGCCTTTCCCATATAAAAATACCCCACATGTGCTCTCTTATTTTTTGTTTGGTATTACCCTGTCAGTTGTCCAGCATTTTAAAGACCTTAGGTTAGGTTAGTGAAGAGGGCTGCCGGGAAAGCGGCCAGCATTAGGCCACCAGTTTGGGCCCATTTGCCACCCCCAGAGACAATCACACGCATTCACACTTCCAGCCATGGCACTGGCGGGATTCGAACCCGCAGGCCCCGTAGCACGCCGCTTTTCGGCCTGACACCTTAGCGAGCAGAGCTACTGCGCCCCCTTTTAAAGACCTTAGTGTGGTGTTTGATTTTAAGTTGAAATTTGATGTTTATGTAATGAATCTCACGACCAGGGCCTCTAGAATTACTGGCTTTGTCCTGCGTTCTTCTTATATGTTTACCAACATTTCCTCCTGTATTCATTTATTTGTCTCCTTGGTACGCAGTATTCTAGAATACGCGTGCTGAATCTGGTGTCCGCGCTTTCAGTATTTATCTGACGCTATTGACTCTGTTCAGCGCAGGTTCACTCGCTCGCTTCTTTTCAACTTCAATATCCCCTATTGTCCCTACTCCTCTCGTCTTTCCCTCTTTCGTATGTCCTCGTTGGAACCATGGAGATTGTTCCTCGATGAGTGTTTTCTCTTCAAACTTTGCCAGGGCATTTTTTGGTCAGATCTTGGTTCCCAGATAACCAGACGTGAGTCTAGTCGTCCAAGTTGTTCACCTGAGGTTTTCTCTGTTCCATTTGCCCTTACGGAAGTCTATTTCCATTTACCTTTGTTGCGTCTACCCAGAACGCACAATGCCCTTAAGCTTGGTCCTTTCCCGTAATCTTTTTTACAATTCAAGCATGTATTGAGAATGTTACCTTGAATTGCTATTTACCTTAGTCCTAATTTTAGTTTTCAAATTATTCAATTATTTTTGTTATTTTTTTTTCTTTTTTATTTATCATTTTTTTCGTTGCTTTCTCGACGCTATAATAGCAGTTATATCTGTAGCGCAAGGGATAAATAAATATATAAATAAATATATGTATATATAAAGATATATGAATTTTTGGCGAAACGAATTTAATACTAAATTTTCTTCGAAAATCAGTAAAAATAATTGAGAAGAATTTTTCTTATTAAACTGATTCGTCTAAAAAGCCTCCAACATGCTTTAAAAATTCACATTGCATTCAAATACATGACATGCTTGCCTAAAAACATTGTAAAAAGTAAAAGTTTTCCCAATTTGCATACACTGAAATATTATACCGGCCACTTAAAATTGACAAACTACACAGAAAACCGGCTAGCTGATCGTCTGATCATTCAGATCGTTGAACCTTCGCATGACCTGCATCATTTCTGACGGCATTGTATCTGCCACTGAGTCACAATAAAATCTCAAGATTGGCGAATGATTGATGATCAAATAGCGGTCGTAGCGAAACGATGCTCTAATCTTGTAATCAACATGTATACAACGTAATCGGTCGATCGGCACGTTAGTCGGCTTGATAGAAAGTGATTTCGAAAAACTATCTTTTCCTGTGAATTTACTTTAGTGCAGGTTTTGTACATACTTTACCTACTCGCTGGTATGCATCTGAAAAATACTCTTGAGATTTGCTTAATTGAAATCATGATTTTGTAAAGTCGTGAGATTTTTTATGTTAATTGCTTGCTTGTTATGAAAATATCACTTCACGCGCACTGACAATGACAAGAAAATTACCGTATTTCATAAAATGTGCAAATCTTTCGCATTAATTCAATCAAACCAGGTAGAAAATTTTCAATTTCATTTGAATTAACATACTTGACGTAGAGTGAGACTTTGGGGCCAACATTACATCGGTAAATTATCAATTTGGTAAATGGGTTGAGAAATAATTTGTAGCTTTGAATTTCGTTGGTAGTTTGCGTATCATATAACTAAACCGGAAGTTACATGATTTCGAAAAATTTGCATTGGTTTTTATGTGCCAATTCAAAAATCCAAACTACAATTTACGTTTTTATGAAAATCATGCGGAAAACAGCGATCTATTATTTTCCCGTTTATGAACTGAAAATGGACGAAGCTATAAAATTATGTTTTGGAGTAGAGTATAGCAAATTGTATACAAGTGTATAATTCATTGCATCGATCCTAAGTACAGTTCATTTTGCGGCTACTTTCAAACATTTTGTTTTGTACAATTTTTGTATAGGTTCTACTTCATCACGCTGATCGAATTTTAAATTGCCGTCTCACAATTCGAAACATTATTTTCGGGTGCGCTTATTGTTTTGCCTCTTCGATATATGGGCGTTATTTTCATAGATTGTTTTTCATTTGATTCCTGAATATGTATCTGGGAAGAAGTTGGGCACTGGAATACTGTTTGTGAACTGTAAACTATAATTCAGGGAATATTTTATTTCGTTTAGAAAAACATGTGATCGAATAGACATTGAAAAGTTTTCCGACAAGAAATGACTATTTCAAACATAATTTCACCTAGCACGGAATAAAAAACCAAATTTTAATAGTATTAAACAACAATTGAAATTTTCATCGTAAAATGTATCCGACAACGCACAAATCCCTAGTTCGGCCCCGTTCAAGTCTCTCAACAACGGACGAAAATCGGTTCAAGCCCGGACTAGACGCATCGCGTTGCCGTCCTTCGTCCACTGTGCTCTCGCTAATCGGCGCTTGTGCATTTCTCTTCGTACTGTGTTTGTGTTTGCTGTGTGCATTGGTGCTGGTTGGCAGAAATTTTGCTCGAACCGGTGTCGGTCGTGATAGTCGCGCAAATTCGGTCATTCATCTCGCAGCGACGGGCATTGATAGTGACAGGTTGTCGTCGAGCGTCATCACGGCAAGAGAATCTGGTGCAATAGCTACTAGCGTCGAAGAACACGTTGCCGGCGAACAAGCTTCGGTTTTGCGTATTCCAAAGGCCGTGGATAATATCGACCCGAACGATTTAATACCGGTAACGTTGATCGCATCGGATTGGCACAAAAGTTTATTGAGTCCGCGACAGAAAGTCGTCTACAAGCCGAGCAAATTGCACTTTGCGGTCGCCGGTGGTGAAAGTGACAGTGCCGTGAAAATTGGTGGAATCCCCTTTCGTGTGTCGTCATCGTCGTCAGCTGTTGACAGTTCAATGACCGTGAGCATGTCCAAAGTTATACCGAAATTAACATTCAGGCTGCCGAATTTCATAAAGCCGCGTCTGTACAACTTATGGCTGGAGCCGAATCTCGATACGAAACGATTCACGGGCAAAGTGTCCATCGAAGTGGACATTTTGTCGGCGACATCGTTTATTCCGTTGCACTCGAAATGGCTGAACGTAACGTCGACGAATGTGTTTCGCATGCAAAAGGACGATGCAAGTGTTCCCGTGAAGGTTTTGCAAGCTTTCGCGTATGAAGAGCTCGAGTATTGGGTTACCGAGTTCGAGAAACCCATCGAGCCCGCTACGTACCAGATGAAGCTGTCGTTCGAGGGAAGTCTGACCGATCGGATAGTCGGTTTCTATCAGAGCTCGTACTTCGATAAGAAAACTAAAACCACAAGGTATTGTTTATTGTTGTTTGCTTTGATAATGTGCTTATTTACAGGAATTACTTATATCAGTAGAATTATTTGGTGTCAATCACTCTAGAAAGTTGGGATTTTCCGTTATTGATTAATGGAATTTCTCGGAAAAATGTATATATTAATTGATAATGGCATTATAATAGACGCTGGCATTTTAATCGACTATTGAACGCAAATTGTTTCTTTGAGTGTCCTATATAGCCTGTAATGTTTTGTAATAAGAATAACAGATAAGAATGTTATTCTTGACAGTCTTTTCGGGAAATGAAGAAATTCGACAAATTCAGCCACACTGACAAAAATGCAGTTTGGTGTGGTTTCTACCATTGGTCCTATTTTTTTTTGCAAAATTCTATGTTCCATTGTGACTTCACGTGGAACAGTGATTTTTTTAAAAATTGGATTAAATTTGTATGTTACATAATATAAATGGTAATTAGGTATATGCACAAATTTGTTTCTGGCTCTTACATAGCTAAAATAAGATATGTCACGAAATAGTAAATTAACGCAATTCACACAAGCCAGAGATTTTTGCTCGTGCCATCTGGTGCACTTCAATACAAAGGCAAGGTCTCTACCTACTCCAGGGACAAAATGTTTAAAGAGCAGTGAGGAACAAGAACCAAAACGAGTTTTTGCTAACCTTTTACCTGTAGTCGAGTGAGTGTGTTGAGGAGTACGTTCATCTTGTAGTTAATAATGAATAGGTACTAACTGCATGAAAAGGAGATAATGAAAATGTGTATTTGTGTGTTTCTTGGTTTTTCTTGGCGTCTGGGTTACCAGATAGTTCCTTTCTCCCACCAAAATGAAAAATCTTCTCAAATATGTCACTTTTTGACAAAAATCCAGCAGTACCTTAGACTATTCTGCCTTACTGTGCAATACTTTGGAACAGAGCAAAGTAAAATGACCTCAATAATTCAGTGCTTCGAATATTTCGAAGAATAAACAAACATGTACATCATTTTGCGTAGTCTTTTGCAGATGTAAATGACATAATGATCCCATTTTAAACGATTATCAAGGATAACACCTAGTGATTTTACTTCAGATACAATTTTGATGTTTTGGTAAACCAACGGTATCATCCGGGAAAACAACCAAATGACCGTGAATTCTGTTTGAGCTGCGACATAAGTGATTGATATAAATATTGGGAATGGAATTGTTTCTAGAGCAGTTCCTCAGCTCACAATGCTCACTATTTTGACAGCTGGCGCTCAATTCAACATATAAGACATATATTGTACCAATAATGTCTTCGTACAGCAGCTATCTGAAACTTAAGTGTTAAAAAACACGAATTGTTGCAAGAAATTTGTAAAAGTTCTAATGCAGATTTATTCATTAAACATTTTTACTTGCAAAGGTCATTTAATTGTGATCATGGTTCCCTTCTTGTCTATAGACAACGTATATTGTCTCTAAAGCTTATCAAAGCAGAGAATAATTGATACGTGGAACTCGATCGTTTTGCGGACGAAGCCGAATCAAATTGGAATTGTTTTTGTATAAATTATTTCGATTGATATAAGTTGGAGATGTTAAAATTTGTCACAACTAGCGTAAATACCAGTCAATGATTTCCAACTGCAAGTGGTCACATCAGTCAAGTATGCACTGTGAGCTGGTGTCTGATGAGAACCAGTGCATGCTTTCGAAACCACTTTGTCAAAATAAAATTTTCAATGTAAATAAAATTTTTTTTTTCAATTTTAATCATCCCGCAAAAACAATTCCAATTTTTATTTAATTTAGAAACAAAAACTAATCCATTTAAAATATTCATTACAAAGTTACTAGCTAAAAAGAAAAAAAAGTCGACAATTTGCCTCCAATAATGTCTTCGTACACTTACGAAAAAGTTTTTGAAAAATCTTAAAAACTGTAGATACATTTTTTGTTAATATTTAGTTGGGTAACCTTTGTTTTTAATCACGGCTTGGCTCTATTTTCGCCAATTCCTGCTGAAGAGGCTGTTTCAACTTAGGTTTCGAGCTAATATGATGAGTCATTTTTCCAGCATGTTCCGCATATGCTCAATGGGATTGAGGTCAGGACTTTGCGGTGGTGTTTTAAGCCATTGTGGAGTTTATATGTGAGGAATTCCTCACCTAATATTTATCTTATGCTTTTGCCAACAAATAGATATATCAAACGTCGGCTTTGAAACATGAACTATTTTTATTATCCAACAAATGACTGACTAGTGTCACGACCTACAAAAAGTGATAACTAGATTTCATCGTTCGCACCGCATCCTTTGTGGTCAACGTGAGAGTTGACCACAGCACTCCCGTGGGGAACTCTCAAGTTCACCACAAAGGATGCGGATTCATCGTTCGCACCGCATCCTTTGTGGTGAACTTGAGAGTTCCCCACATACATATATGCTAAGAACATCCTAGTAGTATAAGCCATCTGCTTAGGATCATTATCTTGTTGCAATTAAACATCCTTTGAGGCACCCAATTTTTCAGCACATGCCCGATGATCCATGATTCCTTCAATTATTTTTATGTTTCTAACGCCGGTGGCAGCCATGCAGCCCTATATCATTACGCCGCCGTTCTCCTCAGCAGAGCAGCCACTCAGCAATCTGGCAACAGCTCTAAAGCATCGCTGGCAAGTCCACAGGAAACGGCGGTTGAGTCGGCATTCAGCAGAGCAGTGACCAAGAACGGAGGCGGCAAGCTGAAAGGCGCGCAGGTCACCGGAAAGGAAGCTTCAGCTAAGCCACTTAGCAGAGCTGTAACCGGGACTGGAGGTGGTGGCTCCAAGGATCTGCAGTCCACTGTAAAGGTGGCGGCAGCTGATCTTACTAAAGGGAGGAAACGGAATGCCCAACGCTTCTGGAGGAGAGAGGTAAAGCGAGCGGCTATGAGTACGGTGACGCTGGAGTCCAAAAGGAACCAACTGTTATGGCTGCGAGCAAGCGCCAATGCTTAGAGGAGCAAATCTCGCCGAGAGCCAAGTTGGGGAAGAGTCCACAATACGAGACAGTATTTCGGTCCTTTAGGGACGTGGCTGCTAGTCACCTTAAGCTGGCCGTCGTTGACAAAAAGGAGCACCTGGAGTGGAAACTCTACGAAGAACTCCTCAAGTTTGCCATGTGGACGGAAGAAGGGTCACCTCTCTTTGAAGGCTGCAACATTGTTCACGGCCACTTTGCGGTAACCTGCAGTGACGTTTTCACGACGGAGTGGCTTCGGTTAACTGTACTGAAAATTTCCGGAGACCATCCAGGTTTGGACGTGGTGAAAAAGACATCCGTACTTAAGCTAATTACAGCTAAGGTAGGCGTGCCCCAATCGAATTACTTGGATCACGCTCTACTGTGGTGGTGTGCCAATATCGCCCTGATACAGGGACCGCTTCGGCTCGAGTTTAAGTGTGTTCGAGACAACAGGTGAGGACAAGACAAGGCTCGTACGAGTCTTGTCGCCAAAAAAGAGGTTAATGCAATCTTGATTTCGCAGCTTTGTGATGGGGATACAAGCACTGTGTGTTGAGAGAGAAGGATCGTTGGTTCCGACACGTAGCGGTGCATACTGTCGGCGGTTTATCTACCATTCGACAAAGATCAGTGGCAGAAGCGGCTAGGACAACTAATGCTGTCATCGGCTGTGATGCAAATGCTCCCAACAAAATATGGGGCAGCACCAACATAAACGACAGAGGCAGGTGTTTGGTAGAATTTCTAATATCAACCAACCTCAATATCCTTAATATATTCCTATCCGGATCAGTGGCGGTTCGTCCTAGTGTTTCCGATGACATTTATAGATCCCCTCACACAGTATGGCTGCGAGTTATAATTGTAGTGCCATGAGCCATATTACATAGCTCATGGCACTATGTAATATGGCGTGTGGGGCCATAATTTCTGCGCCATGTAATTATGGCGCTGGGAGCTATACTGCATGGCTCAGGGTACTATGTACATAGCGTGTGGCACCATAAATGCTGCGCCATGTAACATGGGACCACGCGCTATGTAGATTCTGACATTATGGCGCTGGGAGCCATATTGCATGGCTCAGAGTACTATGTACATGGCGTATGGGGCCATAAATAATGCGCTATGTTACATGGCTCTGGGCGCTATGTGGGTTTTTTTCAGTGTGATTGCTGTAAAATACTAGTAAAATGTATTCAGTATTTTAGAAGTTTATCCTTAGAAGAAAGTAAATGATTTGAGCGTTTAATTTCTTTTGTCGCCTGTTCCTGGCCTTTTATGAGGGCTAGAGCCATAAAGCTAAATAAATTTGGATGTATTGACAGGTATTAGACTACCGGGAGAAATTCAATTGAGATGAAGACACGTAAATAATGATCCCTACATTTCGAAAACATTAGTAGCGAAGAGAATTTGTGATCACAAGAAAGGTCGATTTTCATTCTTGGTTCACCTAAGCCGTTCAAACATATTTTTACTCGAACTTTCATTTGAATGAAAAAAAAATCCGAAAAAGTACTTGGATGCAGTTGTTAGCGCTTATCTTTTTTTTAAAACTGAGCTCGATATAATCTAAAAGAAAGATAATTTTTAAAATAACAATCTTCAATGACCGAATTTTTGAAAATGTTGAAGCTAAGAAGGAAAGGAGAAAGGACTTTGCTTATAAGCAATGTACCTAATGAGTGAGTACATGCGCCAAAAATATAGCTAACTGAAGAAGCCAAATCACTACTTTAATTGCCTAATCAAAACATAAGTTTTTTGCATAGAACAACAAAAGAGAAAAACTTGAGCGAAATGTTTCTGATACAAAAGAAATCATTTTATAAATTATCGATGTTTTTTCTCGGGTTATGAATGTGGGAATATTCTATGTATGGACTACTTGCAAATATTAAGTTTCGATAAAATTTTACTTTCGCACTCACTTATTCTTCCCCTTCTTTAATATATTCATAATAGTTTAGAAACTTTTAGTTTATTCATCAAAATTATTTTCTGTTTTGTTTTTTGAATCTATCTAATGCTCCGCATAACTAATAATCCCAATTTTGTCAGACTCACCATGAGTGTTTCCGATGAAAATACTGCTACTGAAAATACTGTAAACATAAGTGTCAAATGTCTTAAATATCTCATCAAAATACCACTGTTGAAAGATTTTTAAATCGCCCTTTGAAGAATTTTGTAAGCTGTTATGCTTTTTATAATAACTCTTTTTAACTCGCTCTATAGCAGTATTGTGATGTTTCGGCAATAAACTAAAATAAATGCAACTTGTAAGAAAAAAGCAGGGTTAAGGTAGAAACCGGTGTTTTCGATTTGTAAACTCCCATAAAATTAGGCCACGAGCCGCCAGTGATCCGGATTATGTGGGTGCCAGGGCATTGAGAGATCATAGGTAACGATAGCCCCTGTAATAGCTCCTGCATTACTGTACCACGGTCAATTGCTGACAACACAAGCAAACAAGATGTTGCCATGTGGGCCAAACAAAAGTTCGAATCGGAAAACAGGATGGACTGCAGGGTAGCCAGGACATTATGGCCATCACCTGATCTAAGCAAAGCAGAAAACTGCTCAAACTCAGAAAAAACTACTTGAGAGCGACGGTCAGCTTGCGCACAGGGCACTGCCTTACCACATCTCATGCAAATAAAAAGGGAATAACATCCAGCAATGGAAGAGAACACCATCGAGCACACTCTCTGCGATTGTCCGGCCCTAAATAATAAACGCCTCAAGATTTTTAGTTTTTATAACTTTTAAGAGTTAATACTTGCCCCGAACCGGCAGCCCTATTTACAACCTAACCTACCTGTAAAAACGTTTTATGTACAATCCCGCATTATTTACGCAGCTGACTTTTTTTGTAGTTACTATTATACTATAAACATTTCTTTTGCGAATTTTCAAATGATCTTCAGTCGCTTTTGGATTAGTATTTTTCGACATGTTTGATACCTTCCAACAACGACTCAACTATATCGGCTACACGCAAAATCAAGAGGTCAGGAATCACTATTAAAAATGCAACGCTAACTCCCAAGCTACATATATGATCTTATAGTAACAATGAAAACAAATATTTGGATTTCGAAAATTTGGAGAGTGTTGCGGTTGGTAGCCCTAAATTTCGTTCCACCCCTATAGAGTCCAATGCAGTCATTGGATGGGAACACAATTCACAGGGTGGGTTGACCTCAACGTGAAGTAGATAGATTCAGTATATTTTTGAAATAGATTTAGTATTTTTTGCCTTTGGTGCTAGCAAAGGGTTGCCATATAAATAACCAAATATCCCAAATCAGATCAACAAAATGCACTTCGTCAAAATAGTCGCAGAATACATATGTTTGATTATGTGAAACGTAATGCCATGAACGATTCTTCATAATGAATAGAAAACTTTCATGTAAACTCAATTCTTGTCACTATTATTTAAAAAAGGTATATCACTCTTACAAATAGTCATGTTTCTAATCGCTTTCATCAACAATAGTATTAAAATCACAACAAGCACTCGTTTCACCATTAAATACAACAAAATAAACATGGTGGCGACTGTTGACTGTACTGGAAAATCAATCTGAAAAAATCCTCGGAATAATACAGCTTAAAATTTCTGGGAAATACTTAAGGGGTTACACCACAGTAGAGAGCGAAAATTTAACGTTTTTCTGCGATTTTTTTTTAAGTGGAAGGAAAAGTAAAAAAGTAATTCTCTTTAAAGATGTTGGTTAAGCATGTTTTGAAGTTTTTTAAAAAAAATTGTTAATTAAAAAATGGCTGCCCAACAGCCGTTTCTGCGGAACGGTTTTTTTTGGAGGGGCTCCGCGGCACGCAGTAGAAGTGCACCAAAAATTAATCTGGAACAAAATTAAAAATTTTTTATTAAAGAACATTAGTATGGCTAGAGAAACACGTAGGGGATTTTGAAAATATTTAATTTTGTAAAATTGGCGAGCATTTGAAAAAAAAGTGAATTTTCCTTCTAAAAAATCGGCACTTATTTGTAGCTAAAAAATCGAGATATTTACTTATTGAAAATCGGCTACGTATTTCTATGCGGCATGTTGTTTTAAAGATGTGCTATTAATTTGGAGTGAAAAAATAGAAAATTGTTTGAGTTATGCTGCGTGCCGATTTGAAAAAACGTGTTTCGAGAAAAACGCGTTTAAAGTTTTGACTCGTGTTTCAAGTATGATAAAATAAAAGATTTTGATCATTTAATTTTTTTTACCTTCAATCAATAACCAAATTTACTTTATACATCGATAACGTCAGAATTCACTTTCAATTTTTTTGCCGAAGCGCTGACACCGGCCGAATCTTCCTCCGCCTCATATCTGTTCAACGGTCGTCGTTTCGTCACGTTGGTCCATCGCCGCGTCTTATACGATATTTTTTAGCTTTTAGGGCTTGCATACACTTTCTTTTCACTCATTGTAACTCACATAAATGTAAAAGCTACAAATAACGTGTGAGAAATTAGCACTGCAAAAAAATCGTAATTCGAATAACTTCCACGCAAAATTTACGTCTTCTCTCAACATCAAAGGACTCTGTACTACTGAACTTTGTGTTCAACATGTTTGAAAATGTTTCTAACGACTTATATTAGTGTATTAGAGAAGTTGGAAATCGTATGATAAGACATAATGCTGTACCCAATGAGCAGGTGTCGTATCTATCGAAGGTAGTCATTTTCGAGCAGTCGGGAAGAGTCGAAAAAGTGATCGAAATTTCTTTGGAAACGATTTCCAGCAGGTATGAAACCGTTTTCCTCTTATTCTAGAGGTTTCAAAGGATTTTTTAAGCCAATAAAAAGAAAATCTATTTTCTTTAAAATCTATTTCTACCCCTTAAATTTTTAGTGGATCATGAAATTGATTGGAAATTTAAAAAAAAAGTCTAGCCCCCTTCCAACATTTTGATTTGTGGTGGTTTTTATTAATCTCTATCCAATATGACTCAATATTCAAAACAATCAACTAAAAATCCAGCAGCAAGTAAAAAATATCTCCGAATAGAACTGATTGTGGAGAAAAAAATCTGCAATTCAAGCATGATTCGAATTAAATCAACAAAACCACCGAAATGTTTTATTCTCGCTATAATAAGCAAAAAATTATAGCCGATTTATTTTTTGTGATGTTTGTACGTGTTATGCAGCGGTGGTCACGATTATTTGTCTCGAAATATTGGTGAGCTATGAAATTAGATTTTGTAGCTTAGGTCACATTGTTCACTAATTTCATGGAACCGATGTTAGCTTTTTCTGTACTTTGTATATTTTCTAATGTTTATTGTTAGTATGATTCATCCTTTGATTTATGCTTTGGTGTAACATATGTCAAGTGAAAATATTTTGCATACTCAATGGTAGAGATTAGTGAAGAAAAACAAAGGGGCAGGCATATTTTAAAAGATATTTCAGCTGAATATGTCACAAACAAATCATTTTTTTTTTTTAGAAATAAAGTTGAGATGTCAAAAATGCTTGAACAACTCACTTGATAAATGAGTGATGAAACTATTTGTGTTATCATTACTCGCCCGGCGCGCGTTCTCAGAGTAAAAAAAATCAAAGATTTTCTCTAACGCTGAATCCGGCGCAACAAAAACTTATGAATTTATTATAGAAAAAACTCTAGCGCACCTGAACC
Organism: Nemotelus nigrinus; assembly: GCA_947369275.1. NCBI lineage: Eukaryota > Metazoa > Arthropoda > Insecta > Diptera > Stratiomyidae > Nemotelus > Nemotelus nigrinus. Next base: position 127,427,798 of record OX376374.1, read on the forward strand.
GCTAGAAATACTAATGTTCGATGAACTGTAGAAGAATCGTGCAGAGACGTGCTCTTACCTGTCTCGAGTGCAAAATCACTTTGACCTTAACAATGCATTTAAACTCATAGGGTAGAAAAAGGATTTCAGGAATTTCAAAATATACTGCAAAACTTTGAAAGCAGCATAACATGATAAACAAAAAAAATGCTTAGTGCTTGCAACTGTTGACCAGCACTGCAGCTAAAAGTCTCCCACAGTTGCCTCACATCAAAATCAAATAACTCTATCGATTTCAATTTTATCCGATGATTTCGTCATAAGTTGCATGGATCGAAAGATGTTTAGGGTCAAAAAACGAAAGATGTTTGGAACCCAAAAATTTCTAGAACTTAGAAAATTTAAACAATTGATAACTTATTTTCATTGTATGTGTTCGTGATATAAATACTTTATGTAAGCATTTATTGATACGAAAATAGCAAAAAACGCCTCGCGCTGGCAACCCTTTGTTAGCAAAAAAGCCAAAAATATATCGCACCTGCCTCACATTAAAATCAACCTATTCTGCGAATTTCATTTTGATCCGATGACTGCATTGGAAATTATGGGGGTACAAAGAAGTTTTCAAATTTTCGAAAAATTAATATTTGTTGTTTACTGGCACTAAGATCATTTCCGTTTGAACATTTTACGATAAAATTGCTTAGTAAATATATGGCAAATATATACAAACCAGCAATAGCTGGCAACCCTATGATGGTTTTTTTTACCAGATTCCTTCTAACTAATGCCAATAATAAGTTCCACTTATCATATCAAATTCGTTTTGATATCATGACTGCACTGGAAGTTATATGGCAAAAAGCTTTATTTTCCTGAGCGAACTTTCAAAATCCAAGACACCAAAATTACCATAGTTGGCAGCACCAACTGAATTTTTCAACCAAATTTCTACCAAACGTGGCTTAGAGTAAGGTTTAATTAGAGTGCCAATTTCAATCTGGTAACTGAATCAGAATTCATAGGGCAAAAAATAGTTTTTCTAAATAATTTTTCAAGATGGCACCACTGGCACAGAATTGGCCGCATTTCCGAATCGCTTCTATCTGACCTGATCCCACTCAATACCAATACATTCTGTGAATTTCACTTGTATCTAAAAATTGGGTCGTGAGTTCTCGTGAACAGAAGTTTTTGATGCTTAAAATATAGGTAAAGTGGAAGAGGGTTACCGTTCTTGTCAGATGTGAAATTTCAAAAGTTTTTTTCTGGTTATATAGACAAAGCATAAGATTTTTATATGAGTTGGTTTTCACTGTAAAACACGAAAAATTTTTAGGAGAGTCGATGGTTTGAAGGTTTTCACTTTCAATGCCTGCCGTAGCTGCAGGGTTGCCAGCACGTTTATAAAAAACTATACGAGTCTACAGCTTAGTAACAGTAATATGTCCTGTGAGTTTCATAATGATCTGATAATCCGGTTGACAGTTATCGCAGTTCAAAAACTTTCAAATTTTCCCAATCTCATTTTAGGCGCCTAGCGCACACACAGGGTTAAAAATTTCAAAGAAATCATCACATTCACATTTGGAACACGTTCGAAATTCATCCAATAAACTTTATTTTTGTGGAAGTTATTTGTTGACAGAAAAATAGGTATATTTAAAATATCACTAAAATGGCCGCTGGCGCCGAAGGGTTAAAGATTATTAGCTTTTTGTGAGACCTGGCACTATTTTGTATTCCAATGTATCCAATGATGGCGCGTTCCTGAGACTTTTTTGCCGAAATTTTAGGATGATATGTATTATATTCGTATGCATATATGTATATAGAAATATGCATTTTTGGCAAAAGTGATTTTAATACTAATGTTCTTCTTCGAACATTAGTAAAAATATACCTTGTGCTGATATTTGCTTTAAAATTAAGTAAACGATATTTTTTTTCTTTATTCTTTATCAGGAATATCCGAAAATCGCGAGTTGGATTAAATAATTTTATTAAATTATTGTCATCGATTGTGATTTTCACTCTCATATTCTTCAACATTTTCCTTTTTTAAATAACTTCATTTAAAACAATGCTATAAAAATAATATTGTTTTGCCTTCCAATTCATCATTTTAATGTTATCATTCCTTTATCTCATTTTAGATGGATTGCAACATCGAAATTCGAACCAACATTTGCCCGACAGGCATTCCCATGCTTCGACGAACCCGCAATGAAAGCCGAATTCAAAGTGACTTTAACGTATCCGAATTCGGATGGCTATCATGCCCTTTCGAATATGGATATGGAAAGTGAGACAGCCACCAACGATAATAAAATGATTCGAGTATTTCATCAAAGTGTTCCGATGAGTACTTATTTGGCATGTTTCATTGTTTCCGATTTCGAATCGGATCGATTGAAAATTGAAGCAGCCGTTGGTAATGATTTCTTTATGGATGTCTATGCTGCTCCTGATCAACTGTCAAAGGTTGATTTCGCTCTAAAGACAGGCGTCGCAGTCACTGAGTATTATATTGAATTTTTCCAAATTGAATATCCACTTCCGAAATTAGGTAAGTGATTGATTGAAACGAAATGCTTTTTTTTATATTTTATCAAATTTTTAAACTTAATTGAATTTATTGCGTAACCAAACCTTTAATTTCTTTATGATAATGAGTTAATGGAATATACCCAATTGAGGTTAGTTGTCAATATTAATGAAACATGATCAAACGTCTATTTTGCTTTAGAACCTAGATGAGTTTTAATTTCTTTATACATGTCGATCGTGTGCTCGTTACCATTTGTCTTACTGATACACAAATAAAGGCCGATAGACACTGAAGAAAAAAGCGTATTAATATAAAAAGCGATCGATATCTGTCGCTATGAATATCAAAAATAGGATTCCAGACAATGCAGGTCATGCACAGAAATTTCGCACCCATAGGTTCTTGAAATCCCTCGCACGTCTCTTTATAAATCCTAACTGCTTGCTGGCCTTACTTAAGACTTCATCAGGCTGTAGATTGAAACGCAGCTTTTTATCTACTATGATACCGAAAATTGTGATAATAATTGTAATTGGTAATTTAAAGTAGTGGTTTTGCGCGAGACACTTATCGCATGGCTTTTGCTGACGTTAATAGATAGTTTGTTTAGTTCACACCATTTCTGAAGCAAAAGCAGTTTTTATTGAAGGAACTCCGAGTCAGATTTCGATTGAATTAGTGATACATCTTCAAGGTCATCCGCATAGAAGAGATGCGGAATGTTTGATAAAACCTCTAATAGATCTGCAATAAACAAATTGAATAGAAGAGGTCCTAGGCGGCTACCTTGTGGTACTTCTGAGGAGACAACAATATATTTTTAAATAGTAAGCCTTGAAATTTCGCGTATTGATTTCTGTTTCGTAGATAGGAATCGGACCAACTAAGCATGCTTCCCGAGATACCCAGCTTCTGTAATTTGATTTTAAGAATGTCGTTATCGACACAATCAAAGGCTTTGTTGAAGTCAGTATAAATGGCATCAGTTCACTCAGTGTCTGTTCCAAATATTGAGGGCTAATAGACACTGAAGAAGGGAGCAGATTACCCCCAAAATATTAATGTTTATCAAGGAATTGAAAAATAACTTTTTTGTTGTAGATGGCGAAAAAATATACAAAAGGCAAAAAAGTGGGTCCTCAAACCACGGGCTATGTCAGGGTTTTACTTAATAAAAAATCCATCTACAGGTCAAACCGGTCGTATTAGCTCACCTATCGTTGCCCACTTATTGCCCACAACGCGGCTTGTGGGTCAGTAAAGCAAAACTCCTCTCTCTTTGTGCGCAGTATTTCTTGGCCGTATTTTGAGACTGTGCGCTAGTTATCCTCATGACCAAGCCAAAAATGAGCTCGAGGCTGCTGTTCAATCTTGCGAGCCAACTGCATTCAAAGAATATATGGTGAACATTAGCGTAGTCATTCACGCAGTACCGGCAGTAGGCTGTACTCACCTTACACATTTTGTTCAGGTACCTTCTGAAATAACCGTGCTTCGTTCGGAATTTACACAGGCAAAAGTTTACCTCTTCGTGACCATGGGCCCTGAATACTTATCAGTCTAGCCGTCCACTGACGTTGTTGTCAAAGCTGGAGAGCTCGCGTACATGCTTGCGCTATAGCCCCTATTTAATTCGGTTCGCAGCGTGTGAGATATCCTTTTTTGCGTTCAGCTAGATCAACCGGTCTGGCACTGTCGTATGGTTCCTTTGCTCTTGCTACCGCCTCAATCACTGCTAAGATGGTATCCACACTTACATCTCCCTTTCGAAAGCCGTTCTGCCTGCTAAACAGATCGCTGTAGTCTCAGCAACCGTTCGAGGAGCTTCCCCCGTCTTGTCTGTATGCAAAGCCAAGACTATCGTTCCCTTATCAATGAGAGCTAGTCAGGCAACTTTCCATCGCGATGGAAAGATCTCGCCACTAAACAGGAATTTTATATCCAATAATAGCCGCAGTTGACTTTGCCACTACAACTTTAAGTGCTTCGATCGGCACTGCATCAGGATCCGGGGTCTACCTATTTTTCATTTTAGACACTACATCGATCAGCTCCTCCTTCGTAAAGAGAGAAATGACCCACAATGTACGACGATGGTATCATCTGTCCATGACTGATGCACCAAGAACAGCTCGCCGACGATGCGTTCCAGGGTTGCACCGTCCCAAGGATCTAAGTTGACCCCTTCACAAAAAGGCTGCCATTCGTAGCACTTGCTCCTTTTGATGACTTTTGCTAATTCCTTTTTTGCTGGCGTGTGGGCTGCAGAAAGCTCGGCAGCGTAAGGTTTATTTCTGGCCTGCTGCGCCCTGGATCTGCACATTAAAGCGACCGCATTGCAATTCAGCGTTCATTGTTCCACTAGTAAGCTTATTTTTTTCCAAGCACAGCATGTTCTGCGAATCCAACTGTAACTTCGCCTTTGATTTTAGGGATAGATTGCTCAAAAATGACAGTTTTGAGGCCCGCGAACAGTGTAGAGATTAAAAAGCGTTAAAGTTGTTCAAATAATTGCAAAAAACCGATCTACCACTACCAACCTGATGGTGCTGGTTTTCCATGTTCTATGCAAAATGGAGAAAGGTGATCAAATTGACGCAGTCTACAGTGACTTCAGCAAAACATTTGACCATGTTGACCACTCCATTTTGATTTCCATGCGGCAGCAGTTCAGAATTGCAGGATCTCTACTTAGATAGCTTAGCTTTTGCCTCCGCAACAGCTCACAACATGTGAAATTGTTACGTCTTATCTCTAAAAAAATTCATGTCAATTCAGGTGTACCTCAAGATAGCCATCTTGGCCCTTTGCTTTTTAACATATTTATATCAGACTTGTCGGAGGTTTTATCTGATGTGCCTCATCTACTTTATGCGGACGACCTGAAAATTTATCATACTATTAAGTCGCCATCAGATGCTAACTTTTTTCAATTAAAACTACAACAACCTACTTCTCAATATCGCAAATTTGGTTTTTTTCGAAAAAGTACACTCGTGCTAAGAAATACGGCACTTAGTAGGATTGACAATATATTAGACAAAGGTGTCGTGCTGGATGAAAAGGTCCGCTTCATTTTTCATGATGAAAAAACGATTTCTCAAGCGTGTAAAGCGATGAGCCAGGGAGTTTCAGAACCTTTGAGCTACAAAATCACTATGCACTGCACTCGTTTGTCCTCTTCTGGAGTATGTTTGCATTATCTGGAACCCGGTTTTCGAAATTCACAGCCAGAGATTTGAATCTGCTCAAAAGCAATTCTTGCTATTCGCTCTTAGAGATTTTTGCCATCGTTGTGATTTTAACAATTAACCATCATATGAATATCGCCTTAGACGTCTAAGCTTGTCACCACTTGCATCCAGAAGAATAATGTTATCTGCCTGCAACAAACAGGAAAGATTTGTGGTTAATTAGCCCGCGAAAGTTACTAGATCCCAACGAACGCTAGCTAAATATAGCACTGAATGTGTTGATAATAAGCCAATAAATAGATGCTGTAAAATATTCAACAGCATGAGTCAACACTTTTTCCCCACGATATTCAAAGCGCCATTTAAAAGCAGAACTATTAAGGCTCTCTTATCATACCCTTTCTAGTTTACCGATCTAGTATCTTTTTTATGTACCTAGATTGTATGGTAATGCTACGTTTGCTTTTTTTATGACTAGTTAAATATTTAATTTCGATTTTTTTAAATTTTGCACTAATTTGTTTAATAATTTTGTGTGCTCAATATTGTACCCTACATGTTATTTAGCTATTATATATTTATTTATTTAATGTTAACTTATTTATTTGTATTGTTTTCAGTTGTATTTTATGCCTGTTGTAATTTGTTTAGTTTTGAACTAATGTTCAAAGAACATTAGTATTAAAATCGGTTTGGCCAAAAATTCATATTTTCATATATATCGATATATATATATATATATATATATATATATATATATATATATATATATATATATATATATATATATATATATATATATATATATATATATATATATATATATATATATTATCAAAAAAATCAGTGACTATTTCTCGGGAACGCCATCCGATTGAGCTGAAACTTTCAGGATACATTGGTGTATATGCAGGCGGCCATTTAAATTATATAATAATTTATTTAAGCCTAAAAAGGGGTCGGGAATATTTGAAATTTTTTAAACTGCAATAACTTTTGGCAGAGGTATCAAATCATTATGAAACTTTCAGGACATATTGATATTATTAAATTGTAAATTTTTGTTGCTTTTGATGAGCGTGTGACAACCCTGTAGCTAGGGCAAGCGCTGAAAGTGAAAACCTGTAAATCATCGACTCTCCTGAAAAATTGTCGCTTTTTCGAAAAAAGCAACTCATATATAAAAAATATGCTTTGTCTACATACCCAAAGTAAAACATTTGAAATATTAATATGGGCAAGAACGGTAACCCTTCCCCAATTCACCTATATTTTTAGCATAAAAAAATTATGTTCACGAGAACTCACGACCCAATAATCAGATACAGTTGAAATTTACAGAATGTATTACCCTTAAGTAGGACCAGATCTGATAGAAGCGATATTCTGATTTGGGCAATTCTGTGCCAGTGGTGCCATCTTGAAAAATCACTAAGAAAAATAACTGCTTTTGGCCCTATAAATTCTGATTCAGTCACCAGATTTTGACGAAATTCACACAGTAGCTGAATCTTACTCTGAGCCACGTTTGATAGATTTTTGATTGAAAAATTCGACTGGAGCTGCCAGCTATGGTAATTTTAGTGTTTTAAATTTTGAAAATTCGCTCAGGAAAATTAAGCTCTTTGCCTGAAAGCTTTCAGTGCAGTCATGGAATAATAACGAAGTTCATATGGCGAATTGAACTTTTTAAAACAATGATAGGGCTGCCAGCTATGGTTGGTTATGTATTTTTTCGGCATATCTTTAGTAAGCGATTTTATCATAAAATTTTCAAATCGTAGTAATAAACAACAAATATTACGATCTAGAAAATTTGAAAACTTTTACGGGTGTATCCCTATAACTTCCAATGCAGTGATCGGATCAATACGAAATTCGCAGAGTAGGTTGAACTCAACGTCTGGTAAATGTGACATTTTTTTTGGCTCCGTTGCTAGCAAACGGTTGCCAGCACGAGGAGTTTTTATTAATTAAAGCTCGCAACTCTCTCGTTTGACTCAAAATCATTTAAATAATCATGCTTGAGAGACAAATGAAAAGATAATTACAGTGTATGAACTAAAATAAAACTTAATGACAGCTGTAACGTATGTACAAACGAGGACTAAATTCGACCTGACCAAATTTGAGGTCAGGTCGATGTAAACACCTTAGGATTAAATTCACTTAGTCCGTGCTATAGTTCAGGTCACATTTGGTCCAACCCATGTAAACCCTACCAATGTTTAAATTTTCTAAGGTCTGGACATTTTTTGGATGGCAACCCCAAACACCTTTCTATCGCTGTAACTTTCGATGAATTCATCGAAATTAAATTGGCTTAGGGTCTATTTTTATTTAGGGTGTCCTTAAGTAGCTAGTGGTAGAATACACACTCAAAATCTGCACAAATCCTCTACTGTTCTTCGAACATTAGTGTTTCTAGCGGTTCTGATGCGCTAGGGGTTTTTTATTTTTAAATCATTTATATGTAAAAAAAAAATTTATACCTTGTTTGGTGATAAATAAATAAATAAATACTTGCACGAGGGCAAAATGCAGTTTTTATTATACTTTTTCGATCATTTAGCAAAGTTGAATCCCACATAATTGAAATGATGAAATCGAAAGTCAACGTACTCTTAATAAATATATTTTCAATAAATATATTTTGATTGAATGCAATCAGACGCTAAAAAATGTTTCTATATTAAATAAATCGTCAACTGACTGAAATGAAATTGAATTACTTTTTACTTCAATAGATCAAAGCTCAAATACGTACATCTCAAATTAAATTTGAATCGAATAGCTTTTATTAGCCAGACTTTAGACTTCATCACTGAGTGAAATTGTTTCGTGCGTATTGATTCGATTTTCATTCAATCGAAATATTCGGTTAAGTGAAATGCAGGCAATTAAATTAGTTGACTATGACTTCTACGTATAAACTCATTAATAAATTGTCTGCTTTATAAATAGCGTTTTACTGCAGTGACCGTACTTAACGCATTCCAAAGATATGTTCTCTCGTGCATTTAGTTTTGAAACGATTAAACACTTCCGCTTCTGTGTTAGTCGTTGCCAAAATAGATAATTAAAATAAAAATTATTTAAGAACATCATGTGACAAATTTCCTGAAACGTTAAAATAGTAATTTTTCTTCATTTATCCACAATTTATTCCATCTAATCTACCTTTGTACATATATTTGTATACTAATAAAAACATAAACCATATCATGAAAAGAAAATTATTGTTCAAACAATCTATCATCTCCAGTTGCTAGGCATTATATATATAGTATCTCGTACAAATAAACTTGTGCTTTAAAATAAACTCTTTCAATTAATTCGTGATTTTACACTTACTGTCTCGTTAAAATGGTGCCACCACCAGCAATTCACTCGTGCCTTAATAAATTCAACAATAGAAGAGCAAAAGAAAATTACGCGTAATCTATATGTTATCTACATTGACTAATAAATTAAATTTACTATGAATGCGCACGCGATAAGATAGAATACAATATACATTTACTGACGCTTTATTAGACTTGTTCAGTTTTAAATTGTTGATAAAATATTGTGCAGCTATTAATAATTTAGTTTAAAGGTCATTGTATTATCGTTTTCGAATGCAATTCGCTTTCATTTTATTGTTGTTTTCGTGTAGAATGCAGATTAAGCATGCGTAATCTGTGTTTGACGTAGTTAATGCATGATTGAAAATATATAGCAGCATAATAGTATTTTTGTTGATCTTCGCGGATTACAGTGGGATAAGACTACAATTTTTAATGAAACCGCATACATTTTGTCGAAATGGAAATTCGTTATTATTTTTAGTATTGTTCAATTGAAAATATCATCATCTTAAATGTAAAAATGGTACTTTGTATTATTGTGAATCAATTTTTAAGCAAATTAATAACATTTTCACCATCTTCATTGGAGCTGGTCTCCCAGAGCTAGTCTCTCCTCCGATCCCGATGTAATCTAGATAGGTTTCCTTAAGTTCTGAGCATCCTGGTCAACGTTATTCATCCAGCGGAAGCAAGGTCTTCCCCAATGTCGTCTGCTAGAAAGAGTCTTCTGAATTTTACGATCGAAATGCCTAGACTATCGCAACCTACCGAGCTATATTCTTGTGACTGTACCTCCTCCCAGGTAGATCACATAACACTCATTGCTATAGCGTCGCCAGAATCGTCATTTCCCACTAGCTGGACTAATGATTTTCCGTAAAACTTTCCTCTTTATTGTGGCTAAGATTTCACGGTACCTTTTCTTTAGCGCCCAAGTCTGGGATCCATACATAAGCAAGGGTAGGACAATGATCTTGCACAGTAGAAGCATTAAAGTTTAGACGTTAATTCTAATTTGGAAGTAAATACTTCCACTGAAAATTTAATTTTAATGCTATCAAGAAAAACACGTCTTGACAGCTTTTTACAAAATATATTATTGATTTCTATTTTTCAATATTGTTATTTACATTTTTCTTAGCCTACTATGTAAATGAATTTTGGTGTATTGTGTGAAAATATGTGATTGTGGGTTGTGTTATGTGTTCCCACAAAAGTTACAGGTTAAATTTTGGGGTAGTACGAAACGTGCATCAATGAGAGCTTGGGATGCTACCTATAATTCATCCGGCATTATAAGATAGCCGCAAACTGATATATAAATATACCTAGGGGAAGAGGGGGCTTTATTCCGTTAAGGAGTCCACCCATGACTCTGCTGCATGGGCTGGCAAGCCAACCAACATGAAAATTCTAAGGGAGGAACATTGGCCACTTTTCTTTTTGGGTTTTTTCTTTTAGCTTTTAGGCCAATGTCAGTAGGTAGAGGATCCCAGATTATCGGGGGTCAGGGCTCCGCCACCATTAGGGGCCCAGGGTTGTCTGCCTCACATGGATTCCTGCGGAAGAGAGGCAGTATTTCTTCCCTTTTTCCTCCTTAGAATTTTCATGTTGGCTCCGTGCGTCGTCACGAGCTCTGGGTCTGGCTTGTCAGCCCATGCAGCAGAGCCACAGGTGGACTCTTTAACGGAATCAAGCCCCCTATTCCCTTAGGTATATTTATATACTAGTTTGCGGATTCTCTATAATTACGGATGAATTATAGGTAGCATCCTGTTTTCCGGAGAGCAAATCGACTCCATTCTTCATGGACCCATACCAGCCGCAGCGAGCTAGCAAAGCGGCACCCCAGCATCTGTCGGGGTCGGTTAAAGGGTACTCCGCTAATGCAGCAATACAGCAATCTATGTCAGCGAATACAGCAATCTATGTCAGTCTTAGCGAATGCACTGCTGTTTTGTACTATATCGTTGTTTTTGCGGCATAGTTCTATTCTGTTCTGTATCAGAGCAAAAAAAACGCGCCTAATAGGTTTAAGAAATTCTTAAAAGAACAAAAAAGGCAAAGATGCACCTCACAGCCTCTTCAAGGCAAAAATAGTCAGCTTGTCCTTGACGATCCAACTAATGCAACGCTAATTAGTGAGTTCTTTGAAGTGGTTCACTATTACAACGAATATATGGGTAACTTTATTGCCAATTTAGTAATCCAGCAGTCGATCGACAAGCTGCCGTCAAAGCCTTTAGTTCCATATAGTGCACTTCACAAGCCTAGGGAAATAGAAAGATGCATCAAAGCTCTCAAATCCAACAAAGCACCAGGTATTGACGATTTTTAAATTTCATACTCAACGCCTGCTTGGTTTTGTCATATTTCCTCATCAGCCTGAAAGAAAGCAAATGTTGTGCCTATTCCATGATTGTCGCTGAATGCCGTGCATCTCTTATGAAGATGTGGAAACATTCGGCAGTACAATTGATTTGGGTACCTGAACATAGGAATTTTCAGGGCAACTGTAAGGCCGATGAACTAACGAGGCTTGGTACCTTGCTATCGGAGGTCTCATGCTCCTCAATGCGAATACCGATGACATCGGTCAAATTGGCAACCAGGCAAAAATACCTTGAGGACGCTAGAAAGTTCTGGACTGATGAATTAGCCTGTGCGTTAACAAGGCAGTCCTGGGTCTCCATGGACGCGCGTTGCACCAGGCAGCTATTAGGCTTAATTCGAAACGCTATGCGATGTGCTATTGGCATTCCTATAAGCCACTGCCTCTTAGGACGGCATGTGCAATGTTTGGGTACAGCGTTCAAGGACTTCTGTTGGAGCTGTGGGCCGGAGGATGACGAGGAATTCCTCCTCCATCTCATTTCCCAGTGCCCGGCTTTGGCGAGGAGAAAAGTGGTGGCACTTGGTGCATCCTTTCTCTCAAATCTAACCGAACTATTTCTGGTCAAAGGGGATAGTGCGGTTTATAAAAAAAAAGCAGATGGTTTCCTGACTTTAGTGACTAGTGGAGAGAAAAAAATACGGTGGCATCACAACGGGCCTCTTTTGTGCCTATGTGCATCTCTCGGCAGACTTCTGTCGAGCGACAGCCACTTCAACATACCTGCCCACTTCTTTCAAAATCGCCTGCTCTCTGTTTTTAAAAGAAATAATAACTTCTCGCACTTTCAATTTGGTTTTATAGATGTTCACTCAAAAGAGCCCCAACTTTTCCGTGTTACGAGAGGCATTCAAATAAAAACGAGCCTTTTACTTTTGAGGACTTAGAAAGCGTGTCGAAGGTAGGCGGAGCGTCAGGAAAGGTACAGGGAAACCCATCTAGATGACTCAAGGGCAAGCCGGTCACCCGACTGGTTTGTTTAGTTGTCCTCACAATGAGCGAATCCTTCAGTTGCGCAACGCATTGTAGTAAAGTTTTAAAGTTTTAAAACCAGACGAAATTCGAAACCGAGTATGTGCACAGTTCGGGGAGACTGGAGTTTCATGACCACGAGTGAAAGCCTGGTGTACCGAGCTCAAAAAGAGCCTCTATAGAGTGGAGAAAAGAATGGGAGCCAGGACCATCGAAAACCAAAACTCGTTTGTCAGCCGGTAAGGTAATTTCAACGGTTTTTTGGGACTCTCAAGGAGTTTTAGTCGGTGATTTTGTTCACGATCGTTGCACAATAAACGCTACTTGCTACTGTGAACTTCTTGACCAGGTTCCAGCTGCATATCGGTCAAAAAGGCGTCGTAAACCCATCCGAGACGTCCTGCTCTTGCATGACAATGTAGGACCCCACATTGCAGTCCGAAAATTTGATGAAATGCATTGGACTACACTTGATCATCCTCCTTACAGTCCTGAGCTTCCACCTTCGAATTTCCATATGCTTGGGCCTCTCAAAGAAGCAATTGGAGGAGAGCGTTTTGCGAACGATTAACAGGCTGAACAGTTCGTGCGCAGTTGGTTGAAAACCCACCCGAAGTCATTCTTCGAAAACGGCATGAACCAACTACCTGTTCGATGGGAAAAATGCAACTATATAGAAACATAACTATAAAGTGTGTTTTGAGTGAATTAACTTTTCCGGAAAAAAATCACCTCGGTAAAGTGAATTAATACTTGAAAATACTTGTCTGATTGTAAAAATACTTGTCTTCGAAATGTATTCCTGCTCTATATCCCGTATAAACCGTATAAACCGTAACTCTCACCTCAGCTTACAAAACAAAATATTGATCATGCAGGCGAAATTTTAGCCAATAATGTTGAATGTTGTTAATCAACTATAAACATGCCTAAATAAGATCTAGAAAATGATTTTTGACAAACCATTTTATTTTCTTACCAGGGAATTGCACAACTTTGCACGGGTTCTTACTATTAATAAATATTTGGCGGAAATTCGAACGCAAAATTTCATTTTAAGGGCTTCAGCCTCGGAAAATCCTCTAATTCTATTCTTTCTATTTATTTAGCAGAAAATAACTAACCGTAAATCGTTTCAACTAATCCGCTCATTTTTTTTTTAAATTTCAGACATGGTCGCAATCCCTGATTTCGTATCTGGTGCAATGGAACATTGGGGCTTGGTAACATTCCGTGAAACTGCCTTACTCTATCATCCAGATTTCAGCTCAGCGATCAACAAACAACGTGTCGCTTCAACTGTATCTCATGAATTGGCTCATATGTGGTTTGGTAATTTAGGTAGGTTGAAATCGAAACTTCAATTTGATCCTTTCATCTAACTGACTCGACTATTTCAGTTACCATGAAGTGGTGGAATGATTTGTGGCTAAATGAAGGATTCGCTACTTATATTACATACAAAGGTCTCAATGCAGTGTACGATTCCTGGGGAATGGTAAGAAATTATTGCAAATAATTCGACATTTTTTTAAATTAATTTTATCAAATCTTTTGTAGCTTCATCAATTCTTAATTAGTGATTTGCATGGCGTTTTACAATTGGATTCTACTCTTGCCTCGCATCCGATCGTTCAACCGGCCGAAAATCCAGATCAGATAACAGAACTGTTCGATACTATTACATATTCGAAAGGTGCCTCGGTTATTCGTATGTTGGAGGGTTTTGTTGGCGAAGAGAAATTTAGGCAAAGTGTTACAAACTATTTGAACAAATTCAAGTACTCGAATGCTGTTACTGATGATTTCTTGATAGAAGTTGATAATTTGGTAGTTGGCCTCGATGTCAAGTAAGCAACACTTGAAAGTAATATCTTTAGATTCATATTTCATGAGTTCGATTTTTCATAGGCATGTGATGGAAACATTTACAAAGCAAATGGGCTTTCCTGTTGTCGAGGTGAAGAAATTGGCGAATAATCAGTACCGATTGACACAGAAACGATTTTTCTCGAATCCATCCGATGAAAATATATCACATGAGGACTCGCCATTCAAGTAAGTATATTTTTGTTTCTTAGAGTTTAGCTTGCGGGTGGCTTAAGCTTATTCTTCTTGAAAAAAAAACTGTTCTGTTGTATCCTTTCGGACTTCAGTTTTGCCCATATGGCCGCATCTTATTTGCTTGTGGAGTCAGCAAGTGATCGCGTTACGATAATACAGGGCTTGTTTTTAACTCCTGAACCTCTCCTCGCCTGCCCGTTGGCTTTTTCGTTGCTGAGACAACACTATGCCCTGACGCCCACATAATCCAGATAGAAGTAAGCTTTACATATTCGTTAACAGTGACTCTGCACGCTTTAACAGTTTTCAAAGAGCATCAGCAAGACGCAAGAACGAAAATGGTTGTCCTGTTGTCGGCGCAAATCATCGTCGGTTTTGTTGATGTTCCGCTAATGGACTCAACTGTCATGCGTATGGCGTATACTTTAGACTGAAAACCAGTAGCATGGGTTGACATTCTATGTCACAGGTGAAGGTTCAAATCGGTTGAATAAATGGCCGAGCCGACACTTGTGCCTGTTTTTGATCTATCCGGGTAAGTGCCGTCGTCGCAGTGTTTCTGCAGCTTGTTCTTGTAGGTATCTGGACCTGAAAATTTTGTTTGGGTGGTCCGTATCCTCAGCGACAAGATCATACCGTCTTCAGTATTTTGTTAGAATATCGGAATGGCCACCTTGGTTTGTATTGCACCTGATTTCGTGAGTACTGCCGCTTCTAAGGATGAACCGATCCATAGGCATCAGCCCTAAAATCATTGGGGTGGTTCTTAATGCATCCATGCTACTAATACAAACTAATCTTTGCAATCTTATTAGTTCCTTGATTTTGCTCTCTGCTGCTTTCCACCACACGATCACTCTTTACTTCAAAATCGGCCTCACTACGCATGTGAATATTTAGTAGGCCGGCCGAGGTTTAAACCTCCAAGTATTGGAGTAGGCAGATCAGCACATGAAAAGTGCTGCGTGAGCCTTGCCAATTCTTCACAATAGTCCTCCAGTTCAGTTTTCTGTATAGTATAAGACCCAAATATATAACATTTGCCACAAGTTTCAATATTGTTTCGTTAAGAGTAAGTGTGGTAAGCAGGCGCTTTGTGTTTCTTTGTGAAGTGTACAAATTCGGGTTTTTTCGTATTTGATCTAAAACCAACTTTTCTGGACCATATTTGAATCTTGTCCAGCGCCAATTGCATTAGGTCCGAGCAATTTTATTGGAACGCCCTTCTAACAAGTACCATAATGTCGTTGGTATATGCTACCACACCAAAGTTACTGGCCCTTAAATTTCCACGCCAACTGTTCTCACCGCTTCTGCCACCGGAAAGAGGAGAACAAGTCTAATGCCCAAGTCGTGAGTGTTTTATCCACTCCATATCGAACTAGTGCGTCGATGATGACATTGTTGAAAGCCTTTTCGATGTCTGAGAAAGCTACCAACGTGAACTCGTTTTGCTGTAAAGATTTTTATTTGTGTAGTGCCATCTCCACTGATCTGCCCGCCAGACGCACTTGTTGATTAACACAGAGTCCTACTACATCAAACGAGCAGTAGATATGCATATCTACTAAACTATCTAGTGTTTTGAGCAAAAAAAGATGTTAAGCTAATTGGTCCGAAATCTTTAACACTATGAAGATTCAACCTGCTAGATTTCGCAATAAAGACCACTCTAGCTTTTTTCCATTGCTCGGTCACTACCCCGAAACGGAGACATGCGGTGAAAATATCCCGCAATATGGGGATAATGGTCCTGTCTGCTCATTGGTGTATGATAGGCGATTTCTCATCTATTCCTGTGGCTTTGTAAGGTCGGAATGTGTCTGTTATCCCCTCAATTTTGACCTAATCTGCTACTTCCTTAATCAACTGCTGGTAGGGCCTGTGAGTTGTCCACAATTTGTCAGTTCTTGATGTCGTAGCCGTTTCAATAGCATGTCCAGACGCTCGTTCGAGTCCACTGCCTAATCCCCGTTCCCTCCTCGTAGAAATTGCCTCCTCGTAGGCACGCCGCGAGTTACACTTAGTATCATCCTGATTCTGGCAGCTTCTGTACTTTCTTCAATGTTATCGCCGAATTTTCTCCATGTGCTGCGTTTGGCTTGTCGTATTTTCTTTTTGAAGAGCATCAACTTCTGCTTATATCGGTTCCAGTCTTCAACAATTCCGGATCGCCTTGCGTTATTAAACGCCCTTTCTTGTGCGGCCTCTAGCCTCCATAAGTTCGCCGCTATTGGGTAACGTTTTCCTATTATAATCTTTTCCAGGCATAAGGCTCACTTTTTTGGTAATTCATCCCGGGCGCGTCAGATCCATGTCGTCTAGCACCCAGAAATGTTTCTTTGTTTTTCAGGAGTAAACTTCTCATTGTGCTGTTCCCAGGTTCCGAATTTTTTTTGCACAAGATTTAAGAATTTCTGATACTTCAGCATAATCACTGGTGGAGCAATAGTGTCGGCAGGTCAGACATCTGTCAGCTGTTCTTGATCTACCTCAGCTCTGTTCTTTATAATAAATGCAGGGTTATTACTTGTATTGAGAATATTAAGGTTCGCTAAAATAAAAAATTCTAGTAAGTATCAGCTTCTGTCGTTTATGTTGGTGCTTCCCCATATCACGTGGTGAACATTTGCGTCAAAGCTGATGATAACATCAGCCCTCATAGCTGCTTTTGCCACTCTTCTCAGTCCAGGTGTGATGAGGCCCATTTCGTATGGTAGATATATTGCCAACAGCAGGCAGCGCTGTACGTTGCCGTCCGCGATTATTCTCTATCCCCGTCACAAAGCTGCGGAGGCAAAATTACATTAAGTTATTTGTTGGGGACAAATCCTTGTTTGGTCCCTACTTGGTAACTGGAACACGTTGATACTCGCGCTGAAACCACAGACTGCCTTCTTATTTAGACGCCGTACCTGTATCAGCGCAATATCCGCATGCCCCGACTAAGGTGCCGAACCAGGTTGGCCGTCACCGCTCTGCTGTGGCATTTGTTTGAACCACTCGCACTTCGCAAACCCCATAGTTGCCTTTTCCACCCCAATTTTAATGGTGATCCGCTTCATTTCGAAGTGCAACCCTTGGTTGGTATGTGATTTATCCGCGGACTCCCGATCAATACCTGTCGCCAGCACTGTTTTACCTGCGATAATAAGATCAAGATCCGCCGATTGACCTTTAAGTTGAACCGCATGAAACAATCTCCAGGAGGAAACCTTAAGATCTGAGCTCTTTTTTTTTTAAGAGAGACCGGGAAACAGAGCCTCAGAAACGTTCAAGTGTGGCACCGTCATCTTAGCTGTGATCAGCTTAGGCACGAACGTCTCCTCCACTACGTCTAACCCCGGATAATTTTCCGGTATCCTCCTATACAAAACAAGCGCCTAAAAATAATCATGAAAAAACTTTTCATCTGTTGAACACGACACAGTCGGGCTAAATTCAAATATATTTTCAGATTAGCTGAACATAGCTACCAGAGTTTCGTTAGAAAATGTAATAATTTGTAATAATACCCTGCTCCACCCCGTAAAAAAAGGATTTAGATTCTTTCTTCAAGTTTTAAACAGTTTTTTTTTATCATAAGTTAGATAAGGTTTGATAAGCGTTTCCTTAAATAAAACAGACTTACATATAAATCTATACCTATCTCATCTAGTATTGATAGCCTAGAGTGGGTCCAGAAAAGCCCTAGCACTGCGACCTCCTGGGTCTATTGTGCCTCTTCTGCGTTATGTCCTATAGGATCTCCAGGCTTCTAATGAACCTGTATATGTTCTTTGACGGGACATTTGTGATGTCCCTGATGGAGAGCAGAGTAGAGCCAAGGAGCTCGAATCTTCTTCTCGCTAGTGCTGGACAGAGTGTGAGCAGCTGTTCCAAAAACACTCCGTCGTTTCCCCACAGTATTTGCAGCGGTCGTCCTGCTCCTCGCCTATCCGGTGGAGTGTCCTGTCAATGCTCGGCATAGAGCTCTTATGCCACTTTTGCAGAGAGCCACCGCTTCTTTTGCTCTTTTGTTATCGAAGCCAGGGTATTTAACCCTCAATATTAAGCCAGTAGTCTTCGATCTTTTTCTTGCTCCATGTTTTAATTTTCTTGTCCTCCGTATCTGCCTTTGTAAAACCCCAGTATAGAGAAGGAAGGACATTTTTGCCTCTTCTTTAGCTCTGGTATCAGCTTCCTCGTTTTCTTGGTGCTCCTCATGGCCGGGGATCCATATCGACTCGAGACTGTTCAGTGCCCCTATTTCATTTCGGGCCTCTCTCACCGCTAAGAGTATAGCTGAATTTATTTGATAACCATGAGAGCCGCTTGGCTATCCGATAGGATCTTAATTCTGGCCCTTTTAGTGTTCCTTATCTTTATTGCTTGTGAGACTTTTAGTACGGTAGATAGTTTTGCTTGATAGATCGTGGCCTCCTTTGGGAGAGGGAAATGCATTTTGCACTTGGGACCTACGATCCCTGCTCCTATTCCACAATCCACCTTTGAACCATTCGTATATCACATTTGCGCTCCTTTGTATGAGGGAGGTGGTCCATCGTTTCATTTGTCCTTTGATGGAGTTGTGACCTTGAACCTCTTCCCGAATACTGCTTCGGTTTTTATTTGGTCGCTGAGGTTCAACATTTCCATTATGGGCCTGACGTCATCCAGGATTTTTAGGTGGCCTTTAAGGACCCCTGATTTATACCTGTAGACCTGTTGTAGGCTAATGGCTTTTTTCGCTGCTTCCTCCTGAATTTTGAGATGTAACGGCTCTAGGTTTAGAAGGGCCTCCATTCCTGCTGTTGGGTTGGAGCTCATAGCTCCTATAATCAGCAGGCAGACCATCCTTTGAAGCTTGCTGAGCCTATTAACAGCAGTTTTTTGTATGGTTTTCTTCCACCACTGCAGCTCCATATAGGAGGATAGGTCTCATCATTTGTTTGTATGCCCATAGGGTCTGCCTTGGAGATAGTCCCCAATTGCGTCCAAGCATTTGTTTTGTCATCCAGAGTGCCTTAGTGACTTTCATTGTCATAGCATACCTCTGCAACTTAAATGCAAAGGTTCAACCTTCAGAAATAGTTTCTCGTACATGCTGTATTATTTTTATTATCACTGTCTAAATCTAAATACTAAAGTATTCATTTCTATCATACATGAATATTTTAAATTAAATATCGTCTTTTCCTGTAGGAACTAGATATATTTCAATTTCTTGACAGCTAGCGATTTTTAGAGGGTAATATGCCCTCTTCTTTAGCGTCTATCAGCTTCTGACAGAAACTTAGGACGAGGGTATATTAATCTTCCAATATCAATATCTTTAAACAAATTGAAACAAATCTAGCTGCTAAAACAAAATTGGCCTCTTTATTAAAATATATTGTTCTGAAATCTAGAAAAAATTGAATCAGATTAAATTAATCATAACTATCATTTTTTCAGCTACCGATGGTACATTCCAATCACTTATTTCACGAACGAAAATTCAACCGACGTTAAATCGAGATGGTTTGACAATACAGTGCCAGAATTGATTATCGATGATGTTCCTTCTACTGTCAAATGGGTCAAATTCAACAAGGATCAAGTTGGCTACTATCGTGTGAATTATGAGCGCGAAGTTTGGACAGATCTGGCTATGAGTTTGGACGATAACGTTAATGTATTTTGAAAATGTCCTGCATATCTATTTAGAAGCTGATTTAATAATTTCATTTTAGTCTATGAGCATCTCCGATCGAGGTCACTTACTAAATGATGTTCAGGCCCTAGCCGATGCCAAGCAACTGGACTATGATATAGCTTTCGATTTCATGAACTATCTGAAACACGAAACTGAATTTGTCCCGTGGTCGGTTGCTTCATCTGCTCTTCTTACTTTGCGGAATCGTCTTCGTCGTGTGGATTATTATCAAATGTACATGAAGTTCGCACAAGATCTTATCAAGGATATTTATGGAGAAGTTGGCTGGACCCCGGATGAGGATAATCATTTGCAGAAGTATGAATATTTAGTTACTTATGAATAAGTGGAATTGAATAGAAGGCCAATAATTCTCTTAGAAGCTATGTTATATTTTAATTTCTTAGTAGATAAATAAGGGTAATTATCCTCGATATCTGTAATATATCTAAAATTTGAAGGAAAAACGTTGGTCTTCCATTTAGAAATTCTAGTTTGAAAGCTATTTTGATTCGCAATCTTTTCAGTCGTCTTCGAATTGTTATCTTAGAAACAGCCTGTGCATTGGACTATAAACCATGTGTGGACGAAGCAGTGCGACGATTTAACTTATGGATGAATGATCCTAGCATTCGGCCAGTTCCTGATATACGTACCCTTGTCTATTCACAAGGTGTGGCAGCAATCCAGGATGAAGCTGAATGGTCTAAAGTTTGGTCTGTGTTCTTAGACGAAACTGATGCAAACGAGAAGGCAAAACTGATGATTGCCTTGGCTTCTGTGAAGATTCCATTCATCTTGCAAAAGTAAGTTGTCAGTCTATGAAATAGGTTCGAATAAAATATTTACATACTAAAGCCATCATAATTTTGGTGCCTATTTAATTATTGTCTCATACTTTGAATATTCCAGATACATTGATTTGGCTTGGGACGATAATAATATTCGTCAACAGGATTATTTCACTTGCATGCAAAGTATTGCGGCTAACCCAATGGGCGAAACTCTTGTCTGGGACTATGTACGCGAAAATTGGCCGCACATGGTAAAACGTTTCGGTTTGAATGAACGTTACCTGGGCCGAATGATTCCATCGATAACTGGACGTTTTGCATCGCAAATCAAACTTGAAGAAATCGAAAATTTCTTTGCGAAATATCCGGAAGCTGGTGCCGGTGCAGCTGCCCGGAAACAAGCAATCGAGACAGTTCGAAACAACATTCAATGGTTGGAAGGAAACAAAGATATTATCGGTCAATGGTTAAAGAACAAACTAAATCCAACCAATTCTGTCTAAATTGTCGATGCGCTAACCAATTAAACCTAAGTTTTATATAAAATTGATGAAAAGTATTTGATTCGTTGTCGTTCATTAGATAACGTTATATGATTTGTGTTTACTAATCTGTATTTATTATTAAAATTGCTGTATCTGCGATTTTTAGATAGGTGATAATAAAACGGACCATGTTTGATAATAAATATTTGTTGTTTTAATGCAATAGTCTGTAAGAGAAGGTTTTCTTTTAAGAAAATCTTTTACCTTGAAATTATTTAAAAGGCATTGGAAAATTCAAAAGACTATAAAAACACTTTTGCTTTCTACAACCACAAAACAATGTATAAACTGAAAAATACGAACACTTCCCATTCATTTAAAGTAGTTTTTAATGAATTCATATAACCTAAGAATCCAACGGCCGCAACTACAAATGCCACGAATATAAGAGAATTCCGCATTAAAATATAATTCATATAAAATTTTACGCAATCTAGTCTCAAATTTAATAGTGAAACTATTTTACGTGACAGCCTGATAAGCATAAACTTATTCACGAATATACCAGGCAGTTTCCAGGCTGAACTTCAAAAACTTTATCTTGTATGGAATCAAGAAAGATGTAAAACCTACGGTGCATACAAATTCACAATCAAAAGTTTGAATCTTTCGGGAGTTTAAATTGCGAACTGTGCACGTAGTCTTGTATCAACCATAATTTTTGTGGATAAAGTCAATTTTATATGTTGTATTAACGTTGAGTCGACGACTTTAAGCAAAATTTCACGTTGATTATCTAAAAATAATATATTAGGAAATTTTTGGAAATGATTGCGGCATGCATTTCGAAACAATTGGAGTACTAATTAGTAAGTAACTTAACTATTTGCCAGCTTTTCGCATAATTTTTCTATCAACTTTCTTCTAAATATCTACTTATAATTTTAATAATATAGTCGTTAAATCGAAGCGGTGCAAGGCAAGTCTGAAAATTCCGTAAAGGCAGAAGCCTTCTTTTATACTCCGTATTTATCGAAAAAAAAATCACGAAGGTTTAAAATAGTCTATAATAAGATGTTCTTGGCGATACGACTACATCTTTTTCGAGGGCATGCATTTATTTTGACATATCGTCGCTGTTAAATCAAACCGGCATATCTGCAAAAATTGAGTTTTTGGTATCAAAAAATTCCTCTTTTTCCCGTCTATTTTTATGTCACACCGGCATTTCGTATAGTTGAATAAAAATCCGTCTAATGGTGCTGTGCCGGTATGCATTTACGAGGAAACAGCCCACACGCGAAAACTTTAAAGCGCTCTGGTGAAAAATATGCATTTTGCAGATATGCCGGTTTGATTTTACAGCGACGATATGTACAAACGTACTTACGTACATAGTACGTACTGATCAAAGAGTTGATTTCTTACCGGTCTTATGCCTTCTGATGATTTTCGATATGTGTTCGAGTATTTCCTCATAACTAAGTACACTTTATAGCCAATATTCATAATTAAGTAAAATTTCACACCACTCACTGAATATAGTGTACATATACTCATATCATAAAGTATAATTGTTTTAATCACAATTTATCACTCAGCGATCTACTCCTTTCGACATTTTTCTATTTGCGCGCGAAAATAAGTAGTTCTGTCACTTGATGAGACTCACTTGGACTAAACCTTAAGCATAGTACTGAGTTCGATTTCACGTGAAATTTTCATACAAAATTTCACGTGAAATCTGTTTCGGCGAAAATTTAGCTTGAAAATAAGCAAGTTTGGTACTGTGTTCTTCGCATGAAAAGTTGCTTTGAAGTTGCTTTCGCTTTGAAAACATAGATGGCACTGAAAC